>VUQS01031576.1:0-19485 GCA_015108495.1 Heterochromis multidens | reverse complement strand
ACGTTGGAGAGAGGCTGCCATCACCGGGTATCAGGTGGATATCGGATGTAAACATGTGGTTCTCTACTTTGTGTCCACTTTGGTTGCTGTCAGGCTTAACCTCCTCACCTGCCCCAACCACACCTTGGGTGCAATTTTGTGCTGCTGTCTTGGGTGACAATGGTGCAACTGCCGCTCCCGCAACCTCCATCAGGTGCTTCTCTTCATGGTTCTCTGTGGATTGATCTTCATCCCCTGGTGGGGTGTCCACCACCAGCCTCTTAGGGGCCAGAGAGCAGGTGTCTTCCACTGTGACTGGAAGAAGCCCCTCTGAGCTAGGGATGAGTGGTGATGTCTCTCCCACTGGAGACTCATCTTCCAGGATGCTGGAGCTGATGTCCCCAGGAGAAGTAGTGCTGGGTGGTGTTAGAGGACCTTCAGCAGAGGTTTTGGTGTAATTGACCTTCAACCCTTTTATTTTCAGAGGATTGCTCTGTCTTGGAGAGCTCTGGATATTCTCCACAGCACTGTTAAAGCTCTCCCCTTCCTCTATGTAGAGCTCTGATCCATCACTTGGGTTGAGGGACTCATAGAGACCATCGTTAAGAAACCTCTGGTCATCACTGGCCCTCAGTAAGCTAAGATTCAGAGATGGTGGGGCTCTGGGGTGTCTGATCTGACATGATCTAGCATCCTCCTCGCCTGAGTTTGAGCCCTGTTTTTTGATGCCCGCTGAACAGCTTCCGAAGTTTTCTGGCGAGGAGGGCTGGATATCCTTCATCTCCAGCTCCACCTCCTCTTTTAATGCAAATTCAGGGCTATGAGATTTCTTCGGTGATGCAGGGGCAGTCATAGTTGTGCTCAGAGTGCTCATGGAGCTTGTAGTGTTGAGATTGCTGAAGGACTGTGACTTGGTCATCTGGTTGTACATCTCCTCCAGCTTCTGAACATTAAGGTGCTGTGGGGTCCTGGTTGACCGCTGTGGACTTCCAGTTGTGGTAATGGTTATACGATGGGGAGAACTTTGCGGCAGAAACTCTGGGTTTCTTCTATCAGGTGATTTCAGATTGGTTTCAGAGGAGGCATGCCTGGTATGGCTGCCCCAGCGACTAGGCGACAGGTGGTTGTCAAGGGAGGTCTTGTCCTCTCCTTTATCTACCACTACATCCATCAGTTCCATACTACGAGCAAAGGCATCTTTTAGGTTCATTGACACAATGCTACCATTCCTTTTGGCCCTCTCCAGTGCCTCCCTTCTCTTTATGGCTTTCTCCTGCCTCTTCTGCTCTTTGTAGAACTCAGAGAAGTTGTTGACAATAATGGGGATTGGTAGGGCAATGACAAGCACACCAGCAATACAGCAAAGTCCACCTACAATCTTTCCAAGCAAAGTCTGTGGGTAAATGTCACCATAGCCCACTGTAGTCATTGTAATGGTGGCCCACCAGAATGAGGCAGGAATACTGGTGAATTTGGTGGCATCTTCATCTTTTTCAGCAAAGAAGACCAAGCTGGAAAATATCATGATGCCCATGGCAAGAAATAAGATAAGTAGCCCCAGTTCATTGTAGCTCCTTCTCAAAGTAAATCCAAGAGACTGCAGCCCCGTGGAGTGCCTGGCTAACTTCAGGATCCTCAGTATTCTCATGATTCTGAATATCTGCACCACGCGACGCACATTTTGGAACTGCAGCACGCTCTTGTTGGACTCTGTTAGGAATATGGTGACATAGTAGGGCAAAATGGCCAGCAAGTCAATGACATTAAGTGGGCCTTTGAAGAACTTCCACTTATTAGGAGAAGAGAGGAAGCGAAGGAGGTACTCCATGGTGAACCAGGCAATACACACGGCCTCCACATGGGCCAGGTTGGGGTTATCATTGGGCTGGCCAAATTCATCTTTCTGCTGGAGCTCTGGTAAAGTGTTGAGAGAAAGTGCGATGGTGGAGAGGACGATAAACAGTATTGATATGATGGCTAGAATCTGAAAATAGAGCACAGAAATGAATAAAGTATTAGTTTAACACAGTTAGGGGACACACACTGAATAATCAGGGCTCTGTGATTTGCATTAAGGATTTTAAAAGATGTATAAATAAAGGTGTTGAGTATATGATATAAATCTAATGGAGGATCTGCCTTTGGTTCAAAGGCAGTGTGGGCGTGCTCCTGAATACGAGCACTCCATTATCCATATAAAGAATATAGGATATGCCAGAGTATTACATAAGGATAGGTCAGCAAGATAATGGAAAATGACATAAGGAACCAATGAGTGATTAAATGTGTGAATGAATGCAGCATTGCAGTGCTTACTGACTAAGAAGTTCATTTAAATAAGGGAAATAAGAAGGCCAGAAATCTGTTTAGGAAATAACTCTGTGTGTGTGTGTGTGTGTGTGTGTGTGTGTGTGTGTGTGTGCGCGCGTATGTGATCTCATCTACACCAGATAAAAGGATAAAAGAATTTTGGCTCCACCTGTTGGCAAGTGTCTAAAATTTCCTCATTCATTCTTTACTTTTACTTTAAAAATACACAAAGCTTTACAAATATTGTTTGTTCTTATGAAATATACAGTGGAAACATTGTTTCCTGTGTCACAGTGAGGGGATGGGTAAGAACATCCTGCATAATCCCATGAGGTCAGCACACCATAAGGCTGCGTTTCAGCTGCAGCTCTTTATCTTGACCAGGATTTATTGACACGGATTGATTAAATCTGGCCTTAGATGTTCTGACTGAAGTTTGATATTTATAAAACAAGTGTATCATCTATATATGGTGAGGGGAAGACATTATGTTATGTGATGAGCTGAATATCTTCCTCTACATATTCCATCTATGCTTACTTCTTGGACTGTAACCACAGATTAAACTTTTCACAATGCTGCTGGGGTTAGCTGATGTCCTTTGTTTTCCTCTACAGCTCAACTCTGCTTAACTGAGTGTCTCTTCCCACACAGGTGAAACGTCTACACTCAGTCCAACTCTGCATCACAACATAAACTGAAATCCAGGACATGTGAAAAATTAGCATTCTTTTGTGCAAAGTCCTCTGTGACTTGAGCAATATAAAGCCTATTAAAATCTAATGAAGAGAGATTGAAGCGACTCAGTCAAATAGGAAAACAAGGCACCCTGAATACTAATCACAAATCACATTAAGTTGCAGAACACATTGATGATCTTACATAAATTTACACTGTGTAGTCTGGAGACACTCACTGTATCTCTGCAGAGACTTCATTAATTTAGCAAATATTACATATTAGCAATACAGAGAAAAAGCTCAAGGATTTTGCAGTGGTTAGGGGTCAGCCATTTCTGTAGTCTATCCATTAGCCTGTGCCTAACAATGACAAACTGGAAAAAGTGGCCAGTAGGCTAGTGGCATTTCCTGAAGCAGACAAATATAAATGCATTTTTTTTTGTTTCTAACTAAAGCAGGATTCCTTCTAGAAATGCAGAGAAAAAATGGAGTCATAAAGCAGAATAAAGAAGGTGGTGTCATGGCTCAGTAGAGGAAGTGTTATCGCTAAATGAATGCTGGTACTGATTAGGTTAAACCCATTAGCAGCAAAGTGAGGCAACCCGGGGTAAGCTTGGCACTGAGCTGTGGAGTCATAGTAAGGACGCAGATTGCTTCCATACCCCTCAACTTTTTGGCAAGCACATTTCAGGCTCACTCCCTGCTGCCAAACAATTTGATCAGAAGACCTTTGCTTGTACTCCTGTTTCTGAACAGCAACAAGGTAGAAGAGTAGATAAGGGCATGAGATAATAATAATGGTGGTATACTGTGTAGCTTACACTGATGATTTTTTTTCTTATACGGCACAGTATGGAGTGAAGCATATGTAAACATGATTTACTGACATGCAGGCAAGAGGTAAGTAATTCTTCAGAGGTCAGTTCTTTATTTAGATTTACATTAACTGCCTCAGAGGACACAGTTAATCTTCTGCTGTTCCACACTTCAAAAGCTACACTATGAACAGCTGAATGAATGGACATGTGGGCACGCACACAAACACACAGACAGAGACAAAGTGATTAATGTTTTCATTGACCCATAGCCCTGCTGTCTCACTTTCACATACCCAAGCAACCTGTGCTCACGAAGAACACAAATGCCGTATAAGCGCGGGGATGAGCAGTGCTGAGGTGGCTTGCATTAACCTACTGTAATTGAGTGGGAGTAGTTAAGAAGATCAATTACTTGGACTCCTCTTTTCCCTTGATTTGCATGCGTGGTGGCATTAAGTATAGCATCAAATGCCGTGAGTGGTGGATTAAAAAAACCCCAAAAACATAAGCACAGTAAAGCCAGGTGACCTAGACGTGAGTGTGAGGACGAAGGCTAACAGAGACAGGAAGTGAAACAAGATTTTTCACAGAAGCGGGCACTTTCTAATCTGTGGAGCTCCTTTCTGACCGTGAGTTCAAACTGTTAGATAACCGAGATTAAACTATATGTCAATTCTACCACTGACCAATGTGCCTGCACATACCTAGTCTAAACTGTGTGTGAATGCTTGTTGTCTTAAAAGAAAGCAGTTTCAATTAAATGTAATTAATCCGTAGTTAAATGCCAAATTACTGGTAATTATAGTTTTATCATATATATATCTATATATATATATATATATCTATATATATCTATATATATCTATATATATATATATATATATATCTATATATATCTATATATATATATATATGTATATATTATACTTATCTCTCAAAATATATTTAGCCTTAATACCTGAGAATATTTATATTTTACATCAATTTATTTTCATGTACACAAAACACACCTGGTTTATGTGTGCTATTACCTACTTATTTGACATACAAATCAAGATCATATTAAGTTTATTACTTCACGAAAAATCTATGTAATTTATATCAGTTGAATATTAATATGCAGTTAAAAGATGTGATTTTAAACATTAGGCTCCTTTTTGAGTGGATCGTCTCAACAAAAATCTTCTTCTTTCAGAGTCTGTCTCAATCTTTTCTCCTCTTCTTGTGAAGGATTGGGCCTCAGGATCAGAATACTAGTCAGGTCATGGTCAGGCCACTCCTGATTGGCTTAGATGGGCGGTCAATTTATTCAGATTATCAGGTGATGTTTGACATACTTTAGTTGTCTGTGATCATTTGGGCTGCTGTACTCTCTCTCCACTAACTCTATAGAGACAACTTAGCATGACTGCACTGGGAAGCTGCTTCACTTTGAGATTTACAATGAGGGAAAGAACTAAGAAAATAAAAGTTTCGAGTGTTATGCCTTACTTTTGAAGCTTGGCCGATATGTGGGAATATCACAGATCTACTGCTATCAGTAGATAAACTATTTCCTTATATGAAAACCTTTTTTATTAAAACCTAATGTATAAAAAGATGCTTGGGGTAATTGAAACACTGGGCCATCATGTACATCATGTCCTTTTTCGAACCAAAGCAGCTCAGACTGTAGCACTCTTAGCACTGTTAGTAGCACATGTAGCAGAGGATGCATAACAGCTGAGCAGAGGGTGGTGTGGAGTGAAGTCTTCATAAGTTGAGTTTAATAGTTTGTGAATTACATTGCTGGAAAAATTAATAGACATTGATCATCATTTTTCTTTTGCATCTAACATAAAGAATATATTTATGTTGAATATTTTTTTTACTCTTTCATCTGTTAACTTCTACAAGGTCATCAGGGACCCATTTAGTGGTTGGGTTAGTATTTGGTTGTGTTTTAACCACATTTTCAAAACCTACAAACTGCTACTTTTCAAATGAAGTTGCACATATGCCTTTTGACCTTGCAGCTCTCTGTTGTGAGCTTTGTCATTTAAAAAACTTTCAAAGAACCCAAACCTAAATGGGTAGCTGTTTCCATCCATCCATCCATCCATTCTCTTCCTCTTATCCAATTCAGGGTCGCAGGGGGGCTGGAGCCTATCCCAGCTGCCATAGGGCGAGAGGCGGAGTACACCCTGGACAGGTCGCCAGTCTGTCGCAGGGCTAACACAGAGAGATAGACAACCATTCACGCTCACATTCACACCTATGGGCCATTTAGAATCACCAATTAACCTAACCCCTCTCTGTTTCCATCCATAACCCTGAATTTTAATTCTAATAATTAGGTTATTCAAAACACAGGAAACAGATCAGGGCTGGACTCTGGTTGACAGCTGGTTTTATTACTCAAGTGTACTCTTGTCACCTCTGATTTTATTTTTTCTTTTAAGACTTTTATATTCAATACAAACACTTAAAACAGAATGACATTCAGGTGTTCGTGTAACATAGAGATACTCTCTAGAGATCTTAAGTCAGTTACTATAGAGGGATCATATGGATAGGGCAAATGCAATGATGTGCATTTGCCTTTGACTCCCCATTAACCGTCCAGTTGGCGGATGAAGCCGGGGAAATCATTGTGTCTCTTTTCTAATCCTAACCTAAATGGGTAGCCGTTGACCTGGTAGACATTAAGAGGTTAAAATCTGGAAAAGGCATTGTTGCCAAAAATCTAGAACCAGCTGAGAAAAGAAAGCAAATGCTCTTTAGCCCGTAGAAACACACCCTCCTCATGATTTAATTCCACACATCCTTAGAGGAGGAAGAGTGAAGTTGATCCAGAGGAGAAAACATATAAGAGTCACAGCATTAAGAGCCCTCTTAAGTCTCTCTTCTGAGCCTCTTTTGAGTTTCATCTTCAGCCACCTGTCATCTCAACTACTTCTCTTGAAATTGCAAGAATCACCTTTCCACATCCTCCTTTAGTCCCCTCAAGAGGTTGTAAATAGGGGCACTAACTCTTCTATAAGTGTCCTGTCATCACTGACAGCCCATGGTTGCACAACTACACCCCACTTATTGCGTCACCTCCTCTGCCTGCATTCGCATTGTTTCTTGCTTTGAGAGGGGAAAGCTCTTGTGAGGAAGAAAAATACCCTGCACCACACTAGTGGCCCATCTGCCAGCTAGGGCGAGGCTATTGATTGTGTACACATCAAATTATGGACACTGAGCCAAGTCCAGCAAGCCCCTATTGATAGCCCTGCCCAGAGCTCTTATGGACTATGATCCACCCCACAAGTCCCCATTGGCCAAACCTCCCCCACTTGGTTCATCAATTTGTGCTGGACAAATTGAGCCCTTCCTCAGGTATGATAATTTTTTGCTGCAGAATCAATCCAGACGATTATGACTATGGTAATGTGGATTGATTCCAGGACTGGTATTTCATCTTCTGGGTCTATATCTCTTCCAGTGTGATGACCCCATCTAGGCATGTAAGATGTTAGATGACACATGATAACTTGGCTTTGTGTAAAGTCTACTTTGCTAATGTAATGAATTACTTTACTAAGTTTACATGTACCCATTCCTTCATTATTCAAATTATTAGATTCATATGCAGGATATAGGTATGATCCCCATTTGTGCATAAATTCTGCTAATTAGAAATTAACAAAAATTAATGATGGCAACAAATTATTAGGGAATCTGGCTCAAATACTTCACAGAAAAATAATAAGACACATATCTAGAATATGACTTAAATACACACACCCTTAGAGAGACCAAATATAAATCAGCAGCAAAGCAGAGGGGACCCCACCCTTCCTACACCATTCTGTCTGGTTGAGTGCCTTTACAATGGCCAGTTTCCAAAGCATTCACCAAGAGAGGGAGAGCAAGAGAGAAACAGAATGGGATGGTGATATTTGTTGGCCATCAAATGTTTTGTTCCATGTATCCTCCAAGGTTCAGAGAGGTTTGGAGAACTGCCCAGTCATTACGATTTCGGCCTCGATTCTAAAGCCATTAGTCTCCAGACAAAATTACTGAGTTCATAAAGCACTGGAGGAAAAAAAAAAAAGATGAATCTGATCCAAATGAATTTCTCGAAACTGGTACAATATTGCATGTGTCCAAAACTGCTTTGTTACACTTTGCAACAAAATGAGAAAAATAAACTAGATCTGTGTCTGTCTGGTCTACAGTTTTTAGAGACTCTAGAGTTGGGTGCATGATAATGAATACTTATTATTTCAAGAAATCTACTGAGCTGTTCATAAACTTTTGACAGCTCAAAGTGCAGTCAATAATTGCAGTGGATATGACCAATGTGTCTAGGCATAATGCAGTATCACCGCTCTGTGTCACTTACAATTTAATTTGTTATCAGTCAGCCAGAATATATTATGTGCCCCAACTGTGCTTGGTAGCTTTCGCCAGAAGTCGCATTGTGATTAAAGTCACGTCTTCAGGGTCAATCTCAGTGAGGTGTCTTACAATCAGTGTGAGAGACAAACTCTGCATGTAAATATTTTATCTTGTTGATTGTTTTGCAAAGCACAGCAACATCAATAGGAGATGCAGAATTCGCTGTCACCTTCATATTATCCTTGCTGGAGGCATGCAGCAGAAGAAACCAGAGGGTTTCAGCCAGTGTTTTATGCTGAAATTGTGTGGGGTTCACTCAGCAGCACAAAAATGCTTAAGTGGACTGACAGTGTATGAGAAGAAACTTTAATCAATAACCAAGACTCATCTGCTTGCAGGCCACCTGAACCCAAGAACTAGAATTCATTGTTAGCCACAATATCACAGGTGAAAAGAATATTGAAAGACACAATAGATAAACAATCAAAATATGAAAAATTTCTAAAATCAATCCCCCGTGTGGCTGCAGTGTCTTCTTTGATCTCTTTGCTAAACTTCACTGTTTCCTCCTTTCGTCTTGTAAAACACACTGTTCTGCATGAGCTTTTCACACTCCCCCTCAAAGCCCTTTCACTTCTGTCCAGGCTTTATTTATACTGGAGGGATATTTGTTTGTGTGTTTCTTTCTTTTTTTGATGAACCAGGGAGGGAAGTGGGCTAGTATGAAATATTTATAGAGTACATTCATCCAGTAGTCGCACAAACACGCCTGCACAGAAAAGGCAACACAGTTATGGTGTGTCAGCATGTGGTGCCCGATTACAGCTTAGAGGCAATTTGGACTGAGTGACATGCCCATGATTAGCAGTTTGAAATATCATATATAAAAATTCATGCATTAGCTGACACAATGTACTGACAATTCCTCCTTTGGTGTTTGTTCAAATGACACATTACCCGAAGTCCATTAAGACTGTTACTAATTCAATTAAACAAAAACAATGATAATCTGGAGGCATGGATATGCTGAGGGATGGATATTGATAAGCTTTCACTTAAACCAATGCCATTATTGATTTTGCTTATAGGTCCAATTCTTTATAAATCACTTCCTTAATGATTCATGAGCAAAAAAGTAGGCCGTCATAGATTTTCCAACATCAGCGCAGTTGTTCTATTATCTCTGAACACTAATGCAGTGTATAAACAGAGAAGAAAAAAAGGCCTTCATGCAACCCAGGTGTGTGAAAGCTTCACTGCCAGGAGTTTGACATCACTGCTTTGCAATGCCAAACTGTCTCAAAAACATACCAGCACTGATAAAAGAAAGTCAGTCACAATCACTATAGCAAAAAAGAAAAAAAAAAAACCATTATGTATATGTATATTTCTGTCTGCAGTAATTTATATTTGCCAGCATGGCTCTGTTCTGGGACCTCCTTGCTCTTCCATGTGCGTATGTATCATGAAGCCGGGAAAGCAAACCTCCCCATCATTCCATGTGCATCCATAAATGGGAAGAACAGGAAAGAACCTCAGCAAAAAACAGAACAGGCCTCAGTGACAACAGATATGGCATTAATTAAACCACATACAACGTGAAAAGTGAAGGTGGGTTGCAGAGCAGCTTGCAATTGTGCAGCAACTATACGAAAGCCAAAGCAGCTTAAAAGCTTGCCCTATATGAGACAGCCAATTAGATATGTAGAAGGGTATCTGAGCCATCAGCTTATGTGGGCTCAGCTGATCTACTGGGATTGCAGATGAGCCTGACTTCGAGGCGTGCCTGAACTAATGCTATGCTCAATTTGATTAGCTCGGAGGCATACAGTTCTGATTTGTGGATTCCCATCCCCAGAGGAGAGAGCACAGCATCTGGTTAATGGTAAGTGCAGCCTACTTGCAACTTTGGGACAAAAGATGACTTTTCCACATTGTAGACACAACACACTTACTCTGACTCTGCTATAGCACCAATCTGGTTCCCATACAGTGATCTTCCAGTCTCAAAAATAGAGATGTTTTCAGTGACCTACATTTCCATAGTTAGCTAATGATTTATTGTTGGTATGATTGTAACGTATTGCTGTACGTACTGAGCTAATTAGCTGGGAATGCTAACATTTAGCCCGTGTTATACATTTTAGTTACAAGTCTAAAAGACAATGAAAATATCCAGGCAAATACTTTTGCTTTGATGTTTGATTTTCAAGTAAGGTCATCAAGTTAATAAACATTATATTCTATCTATATTAATAAGTAAACAGGACTGGTGTAACTTTTCTAGGTCAATGCAGCACAGTAAAACAGCACTCAGGTAAACCTAAACATTTATGAATGAGCTGCCACCAAATAAATTCGCAATCACATTTACAGTAGCAGCACTTCAAATGTTAAACATCACATCACGAGACAGCTAGGTCATTTCTGGACCCAAGTTTGAGAGAAACTTTGCAACTTATCTTTTCAGTTAAGTCCTGTGATGGATTTATTCAAAGCTCTGTTAGGATCCTTGAGCTATCTGCTGACTGAAATAGATTCCTAATGCATAGTCTATCCTGTAGCACAGCCATCTACCTAAGTTATCAGATTTCTACGTCCAGTACAGTCTTTAGGAGAGATATGATTGCACTCGAACAATGCTTCACAACTCTATTAAAAAAAGATGTCCCATAGCGTGGTGCTATTTTGGTCGTCGACTCAGCAGTTTGGCGAATTAATAGTTGGCTGCAAAAGTGTTTCCCGCTGAGACCAGGCCTCCCAGGAAGGGCAGCGAGGAAAGACATGCAGAAAGCACCACAAAGACTTTAATGTAAAGAACAAACTGAGTTTTAGGTCAATGTCTTAGAGAGATCAACACTTTCCGCTCCCTCACTTCTGACAAACTTCAAATCGCACCAATCTTTCTTGCACTTTCCGTCTGGCTCTCTCTGTCCTTCCTCTGTAATCAGACCAACACTGCTGCCCTCTTAGCCACTTTGCAGCCAAACACGGCCCATGACTTTCACAAGACAAATGTCAGGAAGAAAGAGAGAGAGAGAGAGCGAGAGAGAGAGAAAAGGCAGGCAAAGTGCAGGCTGTACTGACGTAAGGCTGACACAAAGATGTATTTCTTATTACACAGTGGAAATTACAAAGATAGCAGTATTAATTTATGAAATTACACTTAATCCTCACAATTTTTAAACCTGCAGTAATAAACAAAAGATACTACTTCTACCTAGAAAAAAATCCTATAAAATTAATTCCAATACTCGTAAAATATGTAAGAACTGGCCATAAGCTATGAGACAGCAAGAGCTGAAAGTCTGCTTGTTTTTATGCATTTTGTCTCTTGTTATCATTACTTTGTTGCTGTGTAACTGCTATGGCAATTTTTTGTGTGCGCATTTCTGCAATGAACAAGCCTCAGGCCCTTATGGCGTGACAACATTATTAACCTATGTGCCTCTGACATCCTCCCCCCGAGAGAAGAGAGCAGAAGGCAGACTACAGATATAGCCTGTACCTACCACAACACACAGACATACTATCTATACACATGATCATTTTTATTTAATCTGTATGCGCATATGACTTTTTTTTTTTTTTAAAGAAAAAAAGTCATGACAGTGTAAAACAACAAAATTACAACAGATAACTTTCTTGTGTTTTTAATAATTTTCAGCCAAGTGTCCTGCTTTCCCTCAGAGCTGTGTATCTTTAGGGGTTTCAGAGCCAAGTCTGGAGAGAGCAGTCAGCAGGGATAAGTATAATTACAGCTAAGTGTGCTAGCCCCTGCGCCTGTGTAGTGATCAGTGTGTTAATCACACCGGGCAAGGCACCATAATCAACACTTCCTCGAGCTATAGACCAGAGGGAGGGAGGAGAAACAAACACTTGGACCACGTAACGGTTAATATTCATGATGCGATGAGTGCTGCAAATAACTTGCAGGGAGCTTGGCTGTTCCAGAGCTTGCCTGCATATATGCAGATAACAACACGGGAAGGATCTCTTACAAGCTCCCTGCTCCCCTCTATCCCCCTGAGTCTCCCGATAACATCATCCATCTGAGCGTGGAGGCTGTGGGAGGAGGGGAAGGCGGGGCGGTGGTGGTGAAGATGCATAAGTGTGTGTGCGTGTGGTGCTTTCTCTCCTGTCACCTCTCCCGGGTGCTTCTTCTTCACAGATAAGACTGGGAAAACCTCACAGGAAAAACTCACTCTTCCACACACCTCCCACACGCATATGCACACTGGCCAACATTGCCACACAAACACATTAATATATACAGTAAAAACGCCTTTCCTACCTCTCTTAAAAAGACATACAATGTCACATTGAGGCAGCTCTTATAGTTTAGAGCACTACACCCTCATATTAAAAAGAAAATCCCTCCCTTTCTCTCTCCCTCCTCCTTTCCCCTCGTACCTCTGTCTGTTATCCTCAATGACTACGCGTCACCTTGCTGTCTGAGTCAAACTGTGTAACCATGGAGATGTCTCCCAGCACTACTAACGCAAGTCGAGTAGAAAGCAGCTTTGTGACTTAAACATACTTTTTTCTGTGATGCTGAGCCTTTTTACCATTCTGAGCGCTCCGCAGAAGCCCTTTGAGCAGCAGGTTGACAGAGACAGATCTCAGGGTAAGGAGAGGTTACTTGGCGCATTGCAATTCAAAGCAAAAATCTGACAGCCTGTACAAATGCTATGGTGAATGCCAACAATATAGATAAGATTTGCAGTTTGGGGGAAACTTTTGTTTAAAGTGGTGGTACTTTTAGGACATTTTTAGGATATTTCTAACTGAAGAGAATCCCGACACTTCGGATTACTACTCCACTGGTCATTTGTTGTTGTTTAGTCAACTCAAGAGACTGCTCGGACCTCTACATTGGAGAAACCAAACAGCCACTCATTAAATGCATGGCACAACATAGAAGAGCCACCTCGACAGGAGAAGAGTCAAATGTACATCTGCATCTAAAGGATAAAAGTCACTCTTTCGAGGATGCCAGTGTTCACATTTTGGATCGAGAAGACAGATGGTTAGAAACAGGAGTGAAAGAGGCCATCTATGTCCACTGTGAATGACCATCATTGAACAGAGGTGGTGGCTCACGACACCAACTGTCAGCCACATACAATGCAGTCTTGAGATCCCTTCCCAGACACCTCAACACCCACTCACACCTTACATCAGGTGAGCTCAATAGGTCACATGATAGGTTGGGGCAAGGTCTCACAGTGGATTCACCCGAAATCTCTGGTGGTAATGACCCACGCCTTTTTTCACACCTTGGCTCATGTGTTGACGCACATGATTAATAGTGGATTTAGGGACAACCTCTTAAGGAAAACCCCCACTAAGGTTTAAATACCTGGGACTCTCCACCGTTGGTTTTAGAACTGAAGACGCCTCTTGAATGAGAGGTGAAACGTCTTCAAATAACTTAAAGAAGTCCAGTCGCCTTTTTTCAAGCTCTTAAGTCAATTCAAGAGTGCCTCTACCCACAAGGGAGAGCTCCTCCTCCCTCACAAGCTGAATTCAGGAGGAGAAAATTTTTGTAACTTCTTTTTGCTGCAAGGAGGTTTGTTGGAGTCGGGTTAGAAAGTTTCAAACTTAATTTTAATGCCAAAAGAACGAGTTGTGATAATCCCTTGGCTATTCCCTCTATCCTTCACGCAGTGAATAAAAAAGCACACTATGTTTCTGTCTCTCATTTGGGACCACAGAAAGACTAGTGGTCACCGAGGAGTCAGCTAATCCTAATCAAGTATAAAGAGAAGAAAGAAGAAAGCATCAATGCTGAGCCCTAAGTGGCACTCCCCTTCATTTATATTCCCCACAACATCAGCATCCAGCATCCACCCAAACACCATCATTTCAAAATGTGAACTACTTGTCTACTGGCTTCAGATCTGCACATTATGCCAATCGCAGTTGTTGCTCTCACAAAGTCTCTTTCAAGTTATATGCTGGCACTGCAAAACTCTACATTGCTTCACTCTACTTTGTTGACTTATTGTTTTTCAGCTTCACCTGCAAGGACAGGCCGGTGCCTCCACATTTGTCTTCAGCACTAAAATATTCAAACTTACATACCACACAAAAAACAATTCTGGAGGCAATAGTCTATATTTTTGCCTCATTTTTTGGAATGTCTTTTTCTGTCTTTCTGCTGGGAGTCTGCAATAAATATAAACCAAATTCTGTTTACCACCAGTCAACTGACAACATGGGTTTCCTTTCTAATGAGATGCACCCTGATGATGTTTGTATGAATTTATTCATGAGTAAGGCTGACATGGGAGGAGAAACAAGACAGGCACAAGAGCAGCCAAGTAAGTGAATAAGTAAATAAACACTGAAACAACAGACAGCAAAATCAACAAACACACAAGTCAATAAAAAACTAATTAAAAAAAACTTGACAAAAGTAAAACTTCTGATGAAGTTACAGTATACTTGTTTTACGTATCAGGCAATAATTAAAAATCATCTGGTCTTTAGCAGGTGTTAAAATTAGGTGAATACAACTTCAGATGAACAACAACACATGGCATATTACACTGTGTCATTATTTATTTGACAACGGTGAAGCCAAATGCTGAAATTGTATGTGAAAAACTAAGTACACCCTTACTGCTTCCATAGAAATTAAGAGGGTAAGTAACAGCAAGGTGCTGATAATGAGATGCACCTCTACAAAAGCAGAGGTTTTGGCAGTTTGCTGGTCTGGAGCATTCAGATGTGTGTTAACACAATGCCAAGGTGGAAAGACATTAGCAATGACCTTAGAGAAACAACAGTCTGAGCAGGGTTATAAGGTCATTCCCAAAACAATTTGAAGTCCATCATTCTACAGTGAGGAAGATTATTCACAAGTGGAAAACTTTCACAACAGTTTCAAGTCTACCCTGTAGTGGACGTCCCAGCAAATTCACCCCAAGGTCAGACTGTGAAATGCCAAAGAGCAAAGAAAGACCAAAGAGCTACATCTCAGACTCTACAAATATTAAAGTTCATTACAGTACAATTAGAAAAAGACAAGTATGGCTTGCTTGGAAGAACATGCCTTAGGTTTGCAAAGTTGCAGCTGAACAAATCACAAGACTTCTGGAACAATGTCCTTTGGACAGATGAGACCAAAGTGGAAATATTTAGCCTTAATGCACAAACAGCATGTTTGGTGAAAATCAAACAGAGCATATCAGCACAAACACCTCATACCAACTGTCAAACACGGTGGTGGAGGGGTGATGGCTTGCGCTTGTTTTGCAGCCACCTGGGCACCTTCCAGTCACTGAATTGACCATAAATTCCTCTCTATACCAAAGTATTCCCAAGCCAAATATGAGCCCATCTGTCTGATAGCTAAAGCTTAGCCAAAATTGGGACTGCAACATTTTTGGAGCTAGAAGTGACCATACTTAGATCAGAGGGTGGAGTGTGGACTGCATACAGACACAGATACCTGCTAATTGGTGTAAGTAACATGCAAATATCACTAAAACTCAATCAATCACCAAAACTCTAATCATTAAAACTTGGACAGGCTGTTTGAACAATTAAGCATACAGCAGGCGATATTATTTGTCAGATGATTTAATCTAAAGTGCTCCAGAAGGCACCAACACCACAGTAAGGGTACAGTTTGGTTACTTAAATTTGCAGCCTGAATTTAAATAGGTGAGTTATAAAAAAGTTAATTCCCCTCACAGTTATCTGTCTATGTAGACTGACTTGTATTTGGAAGGAGATACTATATGAACTGCAGTTCTTCACACACACTTCTGCACTGACTTATCTTAGCCCCGGAGACTGCTGCTTCCCCTGCCCTAATTGATCTTTACACCACAGTTCTGATTTATACTGTAATGTCAGTTTGGCCCTTCATTCCAGTTACCACATAACACCTTGACATTGCTGTCTGCTTCTGGGGAAATAGAGAAGCTTAGCAACCATGGTGTCAATAACATATTGACGCTTGTCTCTGTAACCATAGAAACTTGTGAATGGGATCCTCAGTTCTCATGTGTGAAATGTAGCTGTCTTCACAAGAAAATAATGGAAACATTAGTGAAGATTTTATGCTTTGATATCTTGTTTTGCAAATGAAAGTGTATAACACACACCTGCATCTGCACATATGAATACAGAAATACACACCTTAGAGTGATTTCAGCAATTATCTTACCCGGGGCAACCCCTTTTACGCAGAGCAACACATGCTGCTCTCTCCCTTGCAGTGTGCCATGATGTTTGCTTTGGTAATGACTCATACTGGATCATACTCAGTGGTTGTCGGCAACAAAAGAACAGCCAACAGACCACAATAGAAATGTGATATTAAAAAAAAAAAAGTGGTATGAATGACTGAGCAATTGAGCTCAGTGCTGCTTCATGGCTGAGACAAGCAGGGAGCACTGATAAGGGAGCTGTAATAGCAGTCAGACTTTACCAGCCTTTGTTCCACAGCAAATGAGAGTGATGATCGCCAGGCTTGGGAGCGGCACTGGGCGACTGTTTCCATGGCGTTAGAATGAGGTATGCCTGCCTGTGTATATGTGTGCGTGTACATCTGAGTGGGTGGTAGCGTAGGTTGGGGTGGAGGCCTGGGTATTATTGATAAGTTGCTCGTCCTTGAGAAAAGCCAGATTGGGACGCCCTCGCTCTTCATGGGAGATTTCCTTTAATTAATCCAAATGAGGACACACTCGCAGCTCATATGAGTACACACACACACACACGCACACACAAGAATGCAGGCTCACACAGATGACTGCGAGCAATCTTCACAATAGCAGTGATACAATGAAAGTGTAGGAGAGAGAAAGAGAGCTAATTTTTAACAGATGTTATTCAAAAAGTCCCAATGATAGAATAAATTAGTTACATTTTATGTTGCATTTTATAGCACAACTAAACGTTTACAGCCAGCAGACTGGTGAGGGTATAGTTAGCCAGAGTATTGCTTTGAGTTACCAACATGCTCACAGTAGCAATGCTAAAATAGCTACCTGGTACAGCATCTTGTGTGTGTGTGATGTTTTTAGCATGCTTATTAGCTAATTAGCACCAAATATAGAGGACACATCAGTTATGAATCGCAGTTTTGCAGGTCTTTTGTCAGAAAACAAAGAACTAGAAAAAGATTGTGCTACTGGAAGAATCTTGGGATAGGATACCTCATCTGAGAACCGTGAACACTTAACATCTTGTCTACAGCAGTATAACTAATGATTGATGCCAGCATGGCAAAACAAAGAAAATATCCTTGAAAAAAGTAAAACTAGGTGATGCAAGAAATTATTATCTTTCACATTTCACCAATGTATGCTTAACTTCCATAGAGGGGTTTGTCCGCTTTTCTAATAGCATTTTGAGTTTGTGATTCTATGTAGATTGACTGTACAGACGTACATTTTAGCATGACATGAGTCAGTGTGACCATCCGGCTTATGGTCCAGTCAAATCAGTTAATCGCCACAGCTGCATTGGAAGGTATGGGATTATCAAATCGGTAAGACGATAAGTCCCCACAATAGTTCCGCAGCTGAAAGAAGCTGGGCGTCTACCAGATTGTTTTTCTATTATTCCTCATGTGAGGGAAAGAGTGAGTAAATGCTTACAACCTCTTTATATCCTTACCAAAAATAGACTTCAAATCCTATTACAATTATTCTGAATCATACACAGACAGAATGATATTAATGCCCATGCAGATTCAACACCCCAAACTGCAGGCCCCTGCAGGAGGCTGAAGAGGCGTGAAAAGGGGAACCTCTGGTGTTGCATGACCACACAGACAGTGAATTCTGAATATTTCTATGGTACTTTTGCAGTACATCGGTTAAGTGCACCGCAGCAGTTTTTACAGCCCAGTGTGTGGGATGACGGTGAGAGACAAGAGAATAAGAGGGCTGAAGATACATGAGGAAACACAGCAAGAGGCAAAAATTACAGCCAAACATTTGACAATAATAATATTATTAACAGCCTCCAGGAGGCTTGTAGATGCACAAATGCAAACACATGAAAAATGTATATGTGGGCCACGAAATGGTTTAGTCAGAAGAAAAGCTGCCTTTCAAGCAGAAGACCCATTTTTTAACCAGCATGTTGACAAGAATTTGCCACGCTGAATGTGCAAAGCACTAAATCCCATCCAGCTCTGCGGCTGACGGTGACCTTTGAACTCCTTGTGTAGAAGAGTACTGTCAGTATTAATAGTACAAACATAATTTCTCATGCGTATCTTATATGCAGTGTAATAACAAACTAGCTTGAATGCCATAACAGTTTAAAAACCTGTAAACTGAGCGGACTGGAGCAGTGATGCATTCTTACTTGCTAAAATTCTGAAATGTCTAAAATAAAAGAAGAAACCAAAAACATTAAGGAGAACAGTATTTGTAGCAGTGCTACATTATTAACTTGAAGCTGGTTACCTGGTTATTGGAAAAAAGGAATTCTGAAATTTTCTACTTTTCAAATGGTCAATACTAGCAGGTTGAACCTCATCAGCTGAAGAGTTGCTACTTTTCTTGGCTTTATATGATCTTCAGTAAACACATGAATGGTGACAGGCATTTTTACTATTTGTAAAGTTAGGCCTAAAAATTCTTAAGTATCCCAAGGGTAATTTGAGATAAATCTGTAATGATATTAAAAACTTTTATAATTGCATACTTGCAACATTTTATGTGACAAGCATGTTCTTATTTACATAGAGCAGAATACAGAATAAGGATTCACCCAAGTAAGACAAAATGAAAGAAGAGGGTGATAATGATGCTGGAGTGACAAAGACGAAGGACAAATGCCATATCGTTCTCATACCAAAATCCTGTAAAGAGTGAATAAACAATTAAACCTTGACACACTGGCATTGTTGTATATAATCCTATTACATTGTGCTACATTGGTGTACCAGATGCACAAGCTGTAAGACCAAGAATTTATTAACTTAGGAAATAATATTTGGTCCACAATACTGCCTGACTGAAAGAGAAAGGAGAAAGAACAAAGTAGTGCAGAAAAGACACAGTGTATTAACAGGAAATGAGCTCTACTCAGGCTACTTCTAATGCAGCCAACCTGAGAACCCAATCAGGGGTCAGTATGACCCTTCTACTGACCCAACATCAGTTAAAGATGTTTGCTACTTTGAGATTGCCGGGTTTTTGTTTGTGTCTTTGTTTCTGCAAAGTCTTGAAAAATTCTGTAAATCTGAGGATTTTTCAAGTCTGGCTCAGTTGTTATAATAGTTGTGTGTAATACTATATCGTATGCTATCTATCTATCTATCTATCTATCTATCTATCTATCTATCTATCTATATA
>VUQS01031575.1:0-32746 GCA_015108495.1 Heterochromis multidens | reverse complement strand
CACTTAAAATTATTGAAGCAAGAGAGGAAAAAGTTGTCTTGACATTTAGACCCTAATCTGGGTCAAGCTCAGTAATGCAACAGGATTTTTTAAGTCAAGGTCATGTTGTGAAAACCTTTAGGATGACTTCTCTGTATGTTGCTCTCCATTAGATTGCTTGGAGTCATATTTCAATCTAAAATGTAAACCTGAAAATATTTTATCTTTATTCATCTCATCTTTAAAACAATTTGTAGCTTCTCTCCAGAATCTCAACTTTTTCCAACACCTGCTTCAACCATCCGCTTTTGTCTCAATAAGCAGAGAGCTGTCACCACCCAGTGGTTAATCAGTATCACTACAAACCGAGAAATGCGGCACTGCACATAGTGTGCAAAGCAGAAATACACAGAACTGCAGAGTGTGCATATATTAATGAAGCTAAATGGTATAATATCACATGACATGTTGCTGCCCTTCTCCCCTGTTACACAGTAAGACAAACAAAAAACAAAAATAACATGCCGCATTTGTGTGACTACCCCCATTTGTGTATGACCTACAAGTGACTTTAGAATGATTTTGAGCCCCTGAATAACAGGTGAAAGTCTACCTTTCAAATCAAAGCACTATCTAAATGTTTGGTGAGGCAATGTACACTGTTGGGACATCTCATAAAAACTGACACTCTAAACCCAGCCTTGGCATTGCATACAATCCAGAGCTGCTGACGTAAATGTTCGGGCCCTTTCAATGGGGAGGATATTTCCAGTCCTTGAAACTTTAAACACAGCCCGTATTTCACTGTCAGAAAGGAGGCAGCAAGTCAAATGAGAATAGGGTGTCTTTTAACCTGTGTGTACACCTGAGACGTCAAGGCCTTCTCTGCTAACTTGCTTAGAGCTGGGTAAATGTTTTGCCTCCAGTGTCTGTTTGCAGTTATATACATCTTTAATATTCATAAAAACTGCCTTAAAAAACACAAAATGTGCAAAATACAGACAAAAATATTTTAATGAATAAGGTCCATCTGACTTAAGGAGTCCAAAGATACTTCAAGGGTTATATACCCAATGTCTTCCAAGTAAGTTACAAGTCTCTAGATGATGTCCTTTAGTTTGAAGCAGTGAAATCAGAGTCTTTGTGCTTAACAGAGGAAAACAAGTGATGCAGTGATGGAGCACTAACAATACAGGAAACCTGGTTAGTTTTATTTTCCTCTGAACACATACAGGGGGGGAAAAAAGCCATTCAAGCCACTATAGTATTACAAAAAGCCATATCAAACCTAATGACAGAGAGCTTAACAGATTGTCACGTTACAAACATACAGTACATTCTCATAGGATTAGCTTATGTCTTATGCTGGGATGTCACAGGAATCCCAACTTCCACAAAAGAATAATAATACAAAAAAAAGCCTGAAAGTTTCACTTAAGATAGTGTCTAAATGAGTGGGAGAATAAATCTTTTATCTTTCCGTAAGTATATAGGAAAAGGAAAAAAACAAAGTGAAAAAGCCTTAACTGAGCCACAAAATCTGAGCATGTCTTATTCTCGTTTTTGCACCAAGCACTCCTCAGCATGTGGTGAAATGTGCTCATAAACTGCACTTCCACAACTGAAGCATGTGACTGGCCTGAAATGGTCAAAAGTCTGCATGTCTGTGCCCTAAAGGAGGAAGAGAAGAGTGCTAGGAGAAGTAAAGACAGAGTGAATCATCACATTAAAAAAAAAAAAATAGACGTTGGGTTCGCCTCACTCCTTCTTGCTCCACTCGTCTCTGCCTCCCTGTTTTGCTGGCTCTTGGCTGTGACCCAGAGGAATTCTCTGGTGGCCTCTGTAAATATAACATTTAGAATAACAGCGCCAGAGCCCCCGTGTGTGGACTTAACCCAGTTCCTGGGTCCTTGCTGTGTTGCTTGCGGCTCTGATGGGTAGAATAACAGGCCTTCATGTCTGACCTAGGTATGGGACCAGAGAGGAATAAGGACTAATTTACAGGGGCCAGAGATCTGGAGAGTTTCTGTCAAACCTCTTTCCTACCCACTGGGACACCGAGGAAGGGCAGCACGGCTCGACTAAAGAGGGGGCTCGATCTGGTTCTAAGAAGCATGTGGGGATGCAGGCCTTTTTGGTGCTGTCGCTGATAGCATATCCAGGCTGCTTAAATGAAATAGCCTCTGGCTAGAGGGTGACTACTCAGCTAATGTGGTCTTATTTCTCAAGCTGCACCGGTCAAACACAAATCGACAATAACCTGAAGTGCAAAATCCAAGACTTTGTGGCTCAACACCATCGTAAAATAGCTTTAACATTAAAATCTCCCCCATGACACAGTATCATCCATTCACTTAAAATCACAGAGAAGCGGTCACTGTGGACATGAACAACTTTAGGCACATTGATGTTTGTGATGTTTTTTACATTTGAAATTGAACATCCTCTTTGCTGCTGATAGCTGACAGTCACACGGAAAACACATTTGACAGTTCAGCTACTATTTGTGAACATGAGTAACGGCTCCTGAAACCAAACACATGACACCGATCTGCAATGTCCATGAGACACAGTTTCTGGAACTCTATTAACAATGAATGAGAGTGGTGTGATACTTGCATTAAAGTAAGACACATGATAGAATATATCTAATACCTGTGAAACATATAGAGTCCATAAAATTGAATTAGATCCCCATTCACTGCTGCCCAGAGAGCAGTGCTGGGTGACATCGACGAAGCGTCTCTGCTCTCTTATTTCTAGCTTTGCGAGAGACTCATCAATACATACAAATGTGAATTAACTGTTCATATTCATAGCATTACATTTGCATTCTCTTTTGAGTGGACTTTCACTTTAAGAATGCACACATTTAATGGCCGTCATGCACTACAATTCATATGTGCCAGAACTGGACTTAAATCCTGTACAATTTGTATTAATCATCAAGTATCTATAGTTATAATACATATTCCCACTTTGAAACAGCAAATAGTGTATGTTACATATCTACAGACCAATGTGTGATGGGTGCAATACTGTGAAGAGAACGACAGACAGCACACCATATACTATGTCACCTATAGTATATCAGTATTGCATATTGTAACTATATTTATACATGTTCATATAAATATAGATATTCTATGTACATATGGATATTTCAACTTTGCATAAAGAATAAAATAAATAATACAAATATAATCAAATCTTACAGTAAGTATGATTTGAGAAATGCTATATTAGAGCCAAAATAGTCCTAACAGTTGAAATAGTCAACAATTGTTATTCAATAAAAAAAAAAATGTGGCCTAAAGTCTGGCATAAGCTACACCACGATTACCCTGCACATTTACCATGTGAGACTGCTGGAATGACTAGAGAGGGCGGAATAAGGACAGGAAAGGTCGGGGCTTGTTTCCTTCTGCTTAGTCTTTATGGGAATTTGTGTGCATGTGTGCTGAAAAGTGTGTGAATGTGTGTGTGTGTGTGTAGTTGTGTGAAGGTGTACACAAGTCTGCAAGTGTGACTTTTAAATGGTGTAGGAGGTCAAAAGTCAGTCTCCTGAGCTTTCACCTTCGGATGTCGGTGGCCTTGGGGTCTTCCTGCTCAGCCACCACTCCGGCTTCTGGACTATGACGACGGGGTCCCTGACTGCGGTTACGTGGGTGAGAGTTGAAGCCCGCCTTACCAGCTTTGTCCTTTTCACCTTGCCGTGGTAGGCGAGGGTGCTCCGGCTCAGGCTGGGAAGGCAAGAGGTGGCGGCGGTGTTCGATCGGGGTGCTGGCAGGAGACGGGGCGAGGGAGGAGCAGAGGCTCAAGCTGTCACAGAGAGCCCCCCAGTTCTGCTCACACTGTAGTCGGACACTGCGTGTCAGCGCCTCCTTCACTTCCTCTCCGCAGCTCAGAAGAATATTCACCAGCTCCACATATGGACTGGGCAGAGAGAGGCGGATTAGATTTGGAAGTACAATCAACGTCTAGCAAATGGATAGACTCACTGGAATGATAGCATTACAATCAACAGAAGCGCAAACAGAAAAATATTTTTTAAAAAAAGATCTGACATAAAAGAGAAGGAACAGCTTAGAAAAAATACCCATTTAAACATGGTCCAGAACAGTCCCTTACCCTTTAGGGAATAGATCTTGGAAATGGATCATCTCCACCATGACAGCCACATTCTCCTTAGCAGCAGAGCACAGGTTGTGCTTGATGTAGCACTCTCTCTGGAGCTGGAACACCATCTCCTTAATGGACACACACTTTCTGCTGATGCAGCTGAACTTGTGTCGCAGACCATGTGCCATACACTTCAAAGCATCCTTGATGAAGGACTTCCCCTATGTACACATAGAGACGGGTTCCCTTTAAGTCCCTAGAACATTAGCTAAAGAACAAGAAGATACTTTTAACTCATGTGGTGTTGCTTCTCTCTAACATGTATATTACTTACACAGATAGTTTTGGTATTTTGGAGACACCATAGACCTATTTTAGTAGTTTTGGAGTGTACTCCTGGTTGTGTACTATGAATGGTAACTACACTTTATTTACAAGGAAAATGGAGGTGTAATTCTGCAACAACAGTCAAATTCTGCCATTCTCCTGCTGAAATCTTCTGCCAACAATGTAAGTTCCTAGTATGTGACCCTATAGGCATATTAACACCCCAGTCAAGCCTGGCTTGGCAGGGTTTCAACCTCCGCTATGTATGAAAAGAGAGCTAACTGGGCTTCTGGCCAGCTGGCTCATGACCCTTAGTCCTAACTGTACACACATCAGTCCACTGAAAGGCATGAGAACTTCTCAAGAAAGGAAAAAAAGATTATTATTTGAGGGCATGTATGATCGCACTTTTGAAAAAAACTGGTATGTTTTGAGGTATGTAGAAAATTGATGATTCAGAAGCAATGAACCAATAAAAAGGAAAAGGAATTTTGCCTCTGGTTTTACCATTTTTTGCAAACAGACAGACTAGTTTAGTACCTGAGAGTCAAATTTGCCAGCGTTGTGCAGGAACGTCATGCAGATTTCCTGTAGCCCTCGTATCTCGCAGGAGTTATTCTCAAAGCACTCAAACACACCACAGCCGACATCCCCTGCACTCACCAGGCAGTGCTGGATCTCAGCTGGAAACAGAGAACAGGTTAGAGGAGGGACTTTATCATTTGCTCGCAGCAGAAAAAGCACACAGATTGTTACAGGCATGCTGGCAATGAAGACCATACAGCTTGGAGGCACAACTCCACTTCAGCACTGATTGCTGCACGAATCATAAAGCTGATGTGGCGTATAACTATTTCCACAGATGCAGGCGGCTGTTCGTGTGTATTCATGACCTAGAGTCTAATAGAGAGAAAGAATGTAGGGGAGGGTGTGCGGGGATGAGAGGAAGTCTAATTTCCCAAGCTGAGGGGTTCCTGCAGAGGAACACTTGGTGACAGATATTACTGTGTCATTCTGCACCACAATCCATCTGCACTGCTTAGCATTGAGATAGGATGGTGCATTGCAGATACAGCCTTAACTACTTGTGGAGGAAACACAAGCAGCCATTTCAGTTTCACTAAATGTGCATCAACAAGTCTTGCATTATTACATTTGCAGAGCCACTCAGAGTGCATACTAAAAATGCAACAGCAGTAATCCAGGCAAAGAAAAAAAAACTTTTTACATGTAAATGTACATCAAAGGCTTGCCCCCCCCCCTTTTTTTTTAAATTATGTATTTTTACTGCAGCCATTAGATATATGGATAAAACATTTCATTAAGGGCAGAAATTAACAAAATCTGAGACCATTTATTCTGAGAGTACCAGCAAGGAACCTGTCATTGATGCTTACAGTGAGATCGTTTCAATTTTAGATTAATATGGCAAATTGCAGGTTAGTTCGTGAGGCAAGAGACCATTTACAGTTTCAGTTTGGGTCTGATAACAGTTAACTGTTAACTTAAGTAATACATCATCACACACGTGACTAGTTTTGGAGCTAGTAACTGATGGGCGTGAGAACAGTTTTGTCTCACAGTTGGAGTTGCGCCCCCGTTTGCGCAAAGGAGACTTCGTCTCGACCACAGCAAATAAAGGATTAAGTGTGACTTATTAGAAATCACGCTTGTCAACAAAGAGCCTCTTTTTTTCGTGGTGGTGGTGGGGAGGCAGTGTGTGTACGTGTGTGTGTGTGTGTTTGGAGGGGAGTGGGGGCTGCTACGGGGGTTTGTAGGCACTGAGTTGAACTTTGGTACGCAGGAAAAGTGAGCCGCTGTCAGCAGTGCTTGTTTTGGCATCACGGGAATGTGCTTGGATCGTACGAGCTTGGCCGCAGCGTGCATTGAATTACACAGTGGTGTTACCAGGGTCTCTGCAGAGAGACCTGCATTGGAGTTTGTCCCCATTTTTCAGTGTGGAGGAAAGATAACAACTAGGCTCTAATATTTTGACACAGGTTCACATGGTCGGTCCCAACCAAGTCTTGCGGTCTGTGAGGGCAAATCACCCAAGTTCCGGGGAAAGAGCAGCAGTCCGAGGTGGTGGTGGTATTGGTGTTGTGGCTTTGTGTTAATTAGGTGAAGCATACTTGTCTTTTTTATGGCATTTAATAAGCACTACAGCCTCAAAGGATTGGTTCAGTAAATTAACTCCAGCTTGCCTTCAGCACAGACCAAGCACCGCACTAGTACACTCATCACCGCTCTACTAACCTGCACACCTCACCCAACACTGATATCAGGAGACAGGCTACACAGAACATACAAACACCAGATATATATATATTTTTTTAGCACATAACCACTGAAACGTTGAGCTATGACGCGCGCACACACATTAACCAGCGCGCACGCACACCTAGATGCGCTGCCGTATACGTTACCTATTACCTTGCGCCGTTCTATTAATAGTTTACTAACATATTGAATTTCTGTCTGAGACTATTTACAAAATATCGTCTTTCGCAGGTATTGAAAAACGTCTCTGGTGTGAAACGTCGGGATTTAAGTAAAAAAAAAACAACAACAACAACAACAACAACAAAAACCACCGGATTTGCCAAACCGCCCTAACGTGCCTCCTGCATGGTTTAATTTGCAGCCACAAGAAACACGTGTCCGGACAAATCCAACGATTCCACCAGCCAAGAATCCCCACATTCTTACCTCTATTGCCACTCATTTCTTACCTGTATTCTGCAGAGAGAGGCGTCCTTTCTGGCTCGCAGGCTTCTCCGGGGGACTGTCATAAATGTCAATATTATCCGATCCCACTACTTGCTCCAGTACTGACAAAACCAGCAGCAGCACGGCCAGTTTGACAAACATTGCGTCTCCGACAATGAGCTTCTATCCCCCTGCAAAGATCCGGGAGTGCGAGTGTCACTATGTGGGTGAGGGTGCACCTTGGATCAGCGGAGCTGCGGCTCGGTGTCTTATGGGGCAGCTGTGGGACTGAATGCATGAGCTGGAAGTGATGCTGCCTATATTTCTCAGAGCCCCGGGTGTCAATTTGGATGAAGGAGTTAAGCAGGTGTTGTCGGTCGGGGCTTTACAACCAATCAGAGACGCAGAAATCCACGTCCAAGGTTTTAGGGGAGTGTCCAGTGAAAGTCCCCTTTTTGCCATAAAACTAGCCCTCTAAAGCAATATTCATGAGTAAGCTGACTTGAATTCTACAATCAGTATAACCCTCAGACATCCAATTTCCCAGCCAGACGTTTAATAGTCTTTATCTCGATGATATTATTTAAGATAAAGTGCAGTTCCTGCTTTTTATTGCAGTAATGAAAAGTGAACAGAACGTCTGCTTATGCCATGGAAACACTTACATAGGATACATATGAGAGCAGTGGGAGAATCAAGACATATTAAGCTTACCAACACACTGGAAAATTTAACATGTACAATGTCCAAACACTCTACATAAAAAACACGATGTCAGTGGATCTATAACCTACTAGTCATTATTGCAAGGTAGTATTTAAATTAAACACAGTGTCCACAACATCTGTGAGCACACTGCTTCCACAGAAGGTGGGCGCCAGGTTTGCTGTGACAGAAACACTTAATGAAATTTAACTGCCTGGCAATTGCACACTAACTTATTAATTGATTTTAAGGTCAGATTATAATAACTTTTATGACTGAAAGCACCTATAAATAGAATTCCTTAGCTTTTTTTTTTTATGGGGAACTAAATACAAAGAGCTCTGTTACACAATTCCCAGTTTAGTCTGTGACAATGAGGTCTGCTAACCACTACTACAGGGAGTGATCTAAGAATAGAGGACAAACATTGGCAGGGTTGCACATTTGGAGACGCTTGAGGAATCTTTTTCAAGAGCAACACTTGAGGATGCCATGTGGAATGACTGCGAGCTCACTGAGCTTGCAGAAGGAACATTAAGTCTCCATATTCTGAATTTTTCCAATGACCTAATGGCGTTACTACTTTTCAGGTAAAGCCCTCTATAGGAGTCGGTAGCGTGATGCAAGCTGGCATGTTGCTGCATCGCTTTGCATGCCAGAGGGCTGCTACATGTGGAAAAGAAATGGCACCAACAGCAGGAAATGACTATCAGGGTGCAGCATGGGGAAATGCACTTATATCTGAAGCCTCCAGGGGGCCCACTGATACTAATTGTCTGTTCCTTTTCATTTTTAATTACAACACAGCACTAGGGTGACCACACCATAATAATGAACCCAACTGTCTACACTCTGGCAATCACAGGCTTAACACAGGAGGACAAATGCATTTACGTCCATAACGTGGGCAATTTTCCTCCTCACCTAACCTGCAAGGAAAAGAAACCTCCTAAAACCACAAGCAGTGGTTGACTGTTAAAACCCTGAGGTGTGTAACAAAGGGGGTTGGGGGTGGGTTGGTGGGTGGCAAAGGCCCAATTACAACCAGACCCCAAGATAAATACATTACGCCAATGTTCAGATGCCCCATAAACTATTGGCGGTTGTGTGTATGTGTGTGTGTGTGTGAGTAAAAGACAGAGGAAGAGACAGACAAACAGGCATCTGATTGTGGCAGCCCAAATTTCATAGATGTGTGACTTTGAAATCTGTTTATCATAACATTTAATTTATTTTCAGGAAAAAAATCCTTTTCATGGGAAGCTCTGGCTCTGTCTGCTGGAAAAAACTTTTTTTAAAAAAAAAACCTAGGCTATATTTAGACCATCAATGAAATTAGCCTAGAGCGGGAACTGGACTCCCACTTTAACCTAAACCAAAATGATGATCACTTATAGCTCTAAATATAGATAATTATTGTCTTAGACTGCAGTATCTATCGTTTTAATTGAGGTTTTTAGTCAGTGGAATGAGTTTTGGAGAAGTCACCACAGCTGAGAAATGGGAGGTATTTTGGCTAGGAGATGATGCAGCACAGAAAACCTCAACATTTCAATATTCCCATTATATTCCTTTGGTGGATGTGGTAGACTTCTTCTGCCATGAATTTATGACAATCTTGCCCCACTCTTCTCTGCTCGTGTTAATACACGATTTTTTTTAAATATGCTATTAACATGGCGTTTTTCAATTTAAACACAGAGTTATATAGTATGCATAGTGATACATAGTATCAGAAATTGGCTTCAGCTTGATGAGCACGAAACGGAAATTGTAATGCAGCAGTATTTTTAAAGTCAACCCGACTTCCATCACGTTCACGCGGGAGGGTGTATAGCGCGCCGTGGCACACTTCTGGAGATGAGCTTGATCCGTTTCCAGTTGTGCCTATACCACAAAGTGGAGTCTCCTGCTCAATTCACGTCTGTTAAAAACTGCCCACGCTGTCCACACACCCTCGATTTGGCCCAATCAGTGTGCTGAAGTGGACCACAGGCTCGTAATAGCGTGTGCGTCACCGCTGCCTACTGACGCTGCATTCAGGCCGTATGGGAAAAAAAAAAACTCCTGGAAATCTTAGACACAAACCCTAACGACCTTTCTGCTGTAATTATTGGTATTTTAACAGCCATAGACACTTTCAGAAAAAATGTCACTCGTGGGGCATGCACTTGCTCTTTCTGCAGCTTTTCACAGGAATTCCTGAGTCCTCAGCGAGTCAGTAGACTTCAGCAGGTTGCAAACTTATTCTGGCATGCCTCGCTTTGGAAGCAGAAACAAGTTCATTTCCCACAATTTTTTTTTTCTTTTTTTTTTATTATCAGTCATTAACATTTTTTAAAAGGATTAAAGTTGAATGAAGTGAAATATTTAGGTAAGTACAATAGTATCAGCAAACTAAAAACATTCATTTAATTTAGTTTCACTGTCTACGTCTCACCTGCAGCCCAGTGGGGCCTATCATACAGTTTCAGAACCATTGGTTTACACAGCAGCAGGGAAATCACCAACTGATGAAGACCAAGAAATTTATATTGAATTCATTTATTTCCAAAATAAATGCAGTTGATGCTGATATAGCAACCCAAGAGCTACCTCACAGGCCTGAGTGGTTTTTTTAAAAAATATAATTGTGCATCCCACTGTCGTACAGTGCATATTTACTATTTCACTTGAATGCAACACAAAACACCAAGCCTTGGCACAGAGAGCCAGAACATTCAGCGGTTTGACAAACGAAATGAATGAGATGACTTAAAATGTTATGCACAAGGTTGAAGATAATCCTATGCTGTGATCAGACAGTGACCAACTGCTGTATATTTTCAAAACACAGCTGTAAATTTGACTGAACAATCTCACATCAACTTCCATTTAGTGACTGCTCTGTGGCTTTTACTCCAATCACATTATCATTAGCAGGTCAGGTTTGCTAGTTGTTACCTAACTACAGAGGTTAACATATTATTTTCTGAGTTTTTTTTCCCTTTTTTATCCATAATGTCTAAAATGAGCAGGGATAGGCTGTCGCCCCCCGTTTACATTTTGGGGATGTGAGAGTGATGCTGCACATCAGCCTTCAAGCACTTGTCATTTACAACTTGACTGCTTCTGCTGTGCTGACTTGTATATTTGTGTATATATCTGTGTGTGGATGAGAAACATTATTGTGGTCTGGTTCACGTGGCCGCTAAAGCTGTTATTTTTTACTTTTTAACTGTGCTTTGTTTTCGGGGTATTAAGAATATATTTCATGTTTACATTGCACAGAGACATTGTTGTCTTGCGGTGACAGCACCCAGAAAAGAGACAAGTGTGCTTTGACAGCCGTAACGTTCATTCACTTTGACTGCTGTACTGTAAACATACAGAAAGCAGACATGTGTTCTGAGTTGGGACCCCTGGGGCCCTGGCAAGTGACCGACCAATGAAACCACAACAGAGAGGCCAGGCTGGGGTGTGTGTGCAAGTGTGCGCGCATTTGTGTGTGAATTAGGGGGACGCTTCACTGCGAGGGAGGCTTCTGTGACAGCAATTAATGTTACTAGTTTACAGACTCTTTACAGTGCTTTACGGGAAGCATGTGTGTGTAATTTGGTTACAAGTTCGGGCTTTGTTGTAGAAAACTGCCGGACAATAACTCCTGAGTGACCCCACAGAGGATTCATTCGAAACCTTGTTGTCAAAACAGTGATTGTAAAAAATGTCACTGCAGGTGATATTTTTCCTGCACTTGCAATTGGTATCTCATTTGTTTAATCTGCACACAAAGTGAAGTTTAACAATGACAAAACAAGGTTTCCCTGAGGGCGTAATACAAGACTATCTCACTGTTTTTCTTTCTTTGTGCTAAGTACAGACATGTGCATGAGTGGTGCCAGTCTTCTCAAATAACTCCCAGCAAGAACGATAATAAGCAAATTTCCCAAAAAAGATCAAACTATTCCTTTAAAACCAAAATATATGCAAATAAAACAGTTACATAACAGTTTTTAACACTGAGGTAGTTGTTTGTGCAACCAACCCAACCAATGAGCCACTGGAGCTGTGTGATGACATATGACCTCTATATCATTGACATACTTCTACAAACATACCAGGTCTTTACTTGCTATGTTATTATTATTATTTGCATTTTATAGTCAGTAATTGTGACCATTTCTGAGTGGCGTTAAATAAAGCCACAAAAATGTAATAAAAAAGATGCTGAAAAAAAAAAAATCTGAGCAGTAAATCAAAGCTGAATTTTAAAGTTTGCTGTGTAAACATAACTTAGAAACTCTCTCAGAATAGAAAGCGCATGAGAAAGCAGGAGTGCTGGGCTGTGAGAAGAAGAAGCTGTGAAATATCACATACCAAAGTCTTCGAGGAACCTGAATATGATATCTTAGTTTCTAAATCTGGCTCAGTTTATGGCTGTGTGCATTTGTGTGTGTGTGCATGAGATATTGTCTCCTCTCCTTGCATCTCCCAAACGCTGACCCCTTTCGAACCTTATTTTATAAGACCATTCTCCATTTAGCAGGATGACAGTGCATATTTTTTTTAACTATGAGATCATTAAGGTGTGTTTAGATTTAACATCTGGGTTTTTTTTTGTTTCTTTTTTTGTAAGTGTGCAGAAAAATGCACAGTCTTTCAGCAGCGAGCTGCAAAGCCTTTCTCGGTCTCTTGGTGTGTCAACTCACCTGACTCGTGAAAAGAGAGGTTTTACTGGCCCAGCTCAGCAGGCCAGCTCTGGGCTCTGACTCCAAATGGTGTGAAAGCGCCACATCGCAGACCCTCACTTAACTCGCCTCAAACAATGTGCTATTATAGAGTGTGCTCTGTATGGGTTATATTGCTACAGTGCTGGCAGATTACAAAGTGCCCCGTCTCATTACTGTCCATATAAGCCCGCAGGCCTCGCCAGCACAAAGGAGTTATTGAGTGATAAGGGGAAAGAGATGGGCTGTAGCTGCCTGTGAGAGCCCTCACCTTGGCTGCTCCAACCTCGATTAGGTCAGAGGTGATGTCATCATGGCTAGAGACACAGAGGTCGACCTCTCTGATAGGTGGGCATGCTGGGACAAAAAGAGAGCAGCTGGGACACAAAGGCCCCATTTAATGAGAGTGAGACATGAGGCCAGAGTGGACTCCGTGGGTGGCACATAGTGTCATAGCTGCTGAAAAGACTGGCGAGCAATTAATAATCTGATTCAAGAATTGGGCAAAGTGCTTATTATGTAAGGTCAGTTTTGACATCATCATCGAAGCAGAGGAAGTCTTTCTGGGTTACACTTCTATTTGACTGCACTGATCACCCAAAATTTTCTTGATCCCATAATATTGGAGGGATGCTATATTTATCGTGGTGGTCAGGTCCAACAATTGTGCAACATAATATGACACACTTACCCCTCATTAGAGATGAAGGGTCCTTTGTGGCAGCCTGACAATCATTAAAACTTCTCCTCTGGCTTGGGTTGTTTACTCTCTGGTAATTACCAGGTGATTGTGTAGCCTGTGACCCATATTCAGAGTCAGGTCAGCCAAGACATGGGGGATAATCGACGATATTCAGAGAAGTGCACGTAGAGAAAGAGTGTTAGAGTGGATAGTCATTTGGTCCTGCCTCATTAGACTGTGTTAGAAGACAAGCTGGCTCACGGTATTCTTGCAGTGAAACAATACGTCTTTCCACTGTAAGACCAAAATGTTGGCCCCAGTGTGTAAATGTGTTTGAGAGGGCATATGGCAACCTCATTTATCAATTTATGCATTCACTTATTCACTTGCTGGTAATATGGAAACTATATGAATAAGCTGACTGTGTGATGTATGCATATATATTTGAGGTGAGCTCATATTGACCTAATGTAGTTTCTGAAGCATTTTTCAACCACACAGCTCTTCAGTGTCATTCATTTCACCTGTCCAAGTTAGAACACCACAACTCCTGGCAGCACTCCTACCATGACAGAAAGAAGCGACTGATCACTGCCTTAAATAAAAATGTGCATGCACACACATACACACACAAACACACACTTCTCGCAATCCTTGATCCTGTGGCATATCTTGCAGTGGTACAGTGAAATTTTTGAGGTCATCATATCACTATTGTAGGGTCTTTTCCTTACAATATAAAGTGCCTTGTTGTTGTGATTTGGCGCTTTATAAATAAAACTGAATTGAATTGTATCACAGAAGCCTTTGTTCAGTGGCTAAAACCTCACTTCGATGGGTTTATAAATACGGTTTTGTATTAATGCTGAAAATCGTTTTACACTTTTCAATGTGTTTATTATGTAATTATCACCACAAAGCAACACCAGCCTACACGGAGGCCAATGAAACCTGATGTTAGGCCAACCTGTGAAAAACTAATAGGTTGCATGTCTCCAGCATCACTAAGGCTGGCAAACTAAATTGAATTTGGCAGTGCTCTCAGATTTTTGTCACATAAAGGCACTGTGAGGTCTTGGGCACTGGGTGTAAATCCAGGGCTATTAAAAGGCATCCAAATAAGAGGGAAAATTTAATTCAATTTAATTTCTCAAAACAAGAAGGAAACAACTTGATAGAGCCCTAAACACAAGGCTCAAATGACATATTCCAAGAAATGGCATCAGTTACTTGACACTAGTGATCAACTACAGCTGAGGGCCCATAGCAGGATGTTGAATGCAAGTAATTTGCAGCCAAATGTAAAGTTGGATGCACATAAACTTTGGACTAGCCGACATGCAATTACAAAACTACAATTCACAATTTACTAAACTGGAAAACATTTAAAGAAATGTTAGTACACCTAAAAAAGCACTAGTAACGTTACGAGTAAAGCAATATTTGTTGCTATAATTAACAATAATGCTTAAAACAGAATATAAAAATATATAAAACTAAAATTACATTGATACTTATTACTCTTGTTATTGTTATTTATAGTAGCACTAGTAGTATTAGTACTAGTAATTCTGGTGATAGCAAACAAACCCTCTGTTGTTCCATTTGCAACCACTGCACAAAAGTCCAAAAATCACAATACGAGTACTTCACCCCAGAATGAAGCAAAAAATTGAGTTAACCTCATGCTAACCACCGACATAATTTTAGGCTTTTCACCAAAGCCCCCATTTAAGTTGAAAACCAGCAGCCAAAAATGTCTAGAAAAGCTACCTCACTCCTGGTGTGTAGTGCCAAAACCTCAAAATAACAATACTGAATTTCGCCAAATTCTTAACTCGGTTTCATGTGGTTTCGAGAAATTGCTGGTATATAAGCAGTTAGTTTCTGTAGGAGAAATATCCAAACTTTTATTTGGGTCTTTGATTAGCCTATGCTTCTCAGATACATCTTGGACGCAGCGTTGGTGAGCAATAAGCCCGGTAGGCAGCTCATTAGAAAAGTGTTGTTTGACATGGCTTGATTGGAAAGCATTGTTTCTATTCTGGCACCTGCATATACAGAAAGTATTTGACTGTTATTGTGTTCATATAACAGGCTTATATATAAGTACCTGTCTTTAAGGAAAGCATTTTATTGTACTGCTGAGGATGCATTTACCACTTTTTTTCTTGTTTGGAAAACAAAAACACCAAGTAAGGAACTATTTTCTTATAGTGGTATAAATAAAGCACATGATATATTTAGAATAGTTGAGGTTAATTAGCCAGCTCATGAATTAGTGGTTGGGTCCAGATCAAACCAGCATGTCACAGATGCTTGTGAACCTCAGTGCCATGAGGTTACAATTGTAGGATGTTTTGGGATATTTGTTGTTTACGATGTGTTTTCTACAGTTAGGGGTAATTGATTGCCGTGATGGTGTGTGTTGGAACATGTTGTATTTTTCCATAAGGCCAGAGGCTGAGAGGGGGCTGGGCTGATGCAGCAGATGAAAAGCCTTCTAGGACCGTCTAACCTTCCCAGAAATTCACAGAATTCCAGTTCCTAATTATGACATCCGTGGAGCAGAAGCCCAACAACCCCACCACCACCATCAGCACTACAACACCCATTACACACACAGATTTGTGAAAATACATGCACAAACGTGCAAATGTGCACATATTATAATTACCACTCTTCTAGGATCATCACAGAGGACAGATGGAAAGTGACAGTAGAAAAGAAGGGAAAGGATGGAGAGACTTAGAGGCAAAGGAAGAACAACTGGTTGAACTGCTGTCTTCTTCTTAAGTCATGACTTATGAACTCTCCGATAATAATGCTTCCAGGTCCAAGCCTCCACTGCTTTAGCTGGGACTCTTGTCTTTTTAACATGCCACAGTGGCCTTATCATTGTTGTTTTAAAAGCTATAATACCTAAAAAATAATTTAATTGTCATTCTTCCCCTTCACAGCTTTTTATTAGCACTATTGGTGTGTTTAAGCTAAACTTTTAAAACTTCACAATAGCAGAGAGTAGGCCTACAGTGTGTACAGCATCTGGACTCATGGTCCCAGACACTAATATTTTAATCATATGGCCAACTAAGAATTCATAACAAAGATTAACCTTACTCATATCTTTTGGTAGAAAACATTTCCAACCATGTAGCATTGGTGTCATCTCGGTACTTGTTGTCGATTGGGAACTTGCAGGTGCTGTACCTCAGTGACTGGACCTCAATGTGTAGTGTACTTTTATTTAAAACTATTTGCGCCTCACTCTAAAACTCATAAAAGAAATGACCTGTGCTGCTACATTGGTGTTTTTAACCTAACAATACCCCTGTACCTAGCGATATGGTGGCAGATCATTATGTGCTAACAAGCTTAATTTCACTAACTCTCCAAATTGGCCTGGTATTAGTTATTAGTTAGCTAGTTATTGTTAGTTATTGCAATTGAGAGAATTAGGACACTTTTTAACTCTCAGTTTAATATAATGAAATACTGTACATTATTGTATCTGACAGTTTAATATGTATACAAACCATTTGTACTGTTAGCAGCGAGTAATCTGAAAGGACCTTTTTTTAAAAAAAGAAAAATACACCTTATTGTACTAATTAATTCTGGTGTATTTAACAGAATTATGATCAAATTTCATATATATTATAATAATATATATAATAGTAATAATAGTATACATTATACTTTTTTTTTTTAGTTCTTTCATTATTGGGAAATGTAAACTATATTCTCTGCCAAAGCTGAGCTGCTTATTGAACTACTGAGCTAAGCTAATATTAGCGGTCAATCCTTGCTGCACAAAGAATTCAAAATGGCACCTATATCTTCATTTTATTATTTTTTTATTTTTTTACTTTAATTAAATCTGTAAAATATGATTATTTTGGCCACTTGGTGGTAGTAGCAACAAACAAGATATCATCACATTTTACCTTGACATGGTGTACTTATTAGAAAACTGAAAAAACTGGGAATGTTCGCTTTCCATTTCAGTAATTAGTCACATAAATCATACAAACCAAAGTCCAATATTAACTATCCTTTCATTCAGCTTTTTATTGAAATAGCTCAGTTTTATCAATTAACTGGGCTAAAAAGCAAGACAAGGTGGTTTAAAAACTTTACTGCAAAGCCCAAAACGTCAAGACTGATGGACAGAAGAAAGTGGCAAAGCTCTTGAAGATACTAACAGGAGAATGTTTCTTAATTTGTTTTTAGGGGATATATTTGGAAGACAACCAAAGCATTGTGCGCGGCACATCTTGTGAGAGGCAGTCTGGAGCATGGCTGTTTGGATCTCTCAATATTTACAACAGTGGCAAAGGTGACTAGACTTAAAGCACAGTAATTACTACTTCCTGGGTTGGAAACAGTGGCAGTTGATAGCCAAGAGAGATCCCAGGTGGGAGCTCCCACTACACAAAAAGGAGATAAGAGGGTGTCTGGACTAGTACTGGCTTTTTCTGAGGATTACTGGTATTACAGAGTATCCCATTTCATGTTTTTGGAGCGAGGGTTTTATGATTAAACTCAAAGAACAAAGCCCTGAGCCCCTCGCTGTGAAAAAACTAAGTACACCCTTACTGGTTCAAAAGGAATTAAGAGGGTAAGTAGCAGCCAAGTGCTGATAATCAAATACACTTGATTAATTGATCATCAGCATGTGCATCCAGCTCTATTAAAGCAGAAGTTTCAGCAGCTTGCTGGTCTGGAGCATTGAAGTGTGTTTTAAGACAATGCCACAATCTTCACAGGAGTGGATGTCAAGCAAAAAGCCCAAGAGCTACATCTCAGACTCTACAGGCCTCAGTTAACATGTTAAATGCTAAAGTTCGGCGTCCGACAGCTAAAGCTTGGTGATCCGTGGGTCATGTAGGACAATGATCCCAAGCACAGCAGCAAATCTACAACAGAATGGCTGAGAAAGAAAAGATAAGAAAGAACTGAATCAAGGTCTTGCAATGGCCCAGTCAAAGTCAAGACATCAACCTGACTGAAATGCTGTGGGGGGGACCTTAACAGAGTTGTGCACAGATGAATACCTACAAACCTCAATGAATGGAAGCAACATTGAAAAAAAGAGTGGGCCAAAATTCCTCCACAATGACATGAGAAACTGATAAAATCATACAGAAAACAAATGCTTTAAGTTAATGCTGCTAACAATGGTTCTACAAGCTACTGAATCACAGGGTGCACTTAGTTTTCACAGAACTGCATAGGCCTTGGAAACACAGCTGCTATATTGTAGATTTGGCTAATGACTTTCAGTAGTTTCACTAAGAGAAAATCCCAAGTTGTCTAGTCATGTGCTCTATTGTTACTAAAGAAATGTTAAATGGCCACCTTAAGGGGGCAAAGTAATCTAATCTCTTAAAAAAACATATTTTCTAACTCTCATCTTGCTCCAACATTTCTCATTCACTTCAACCAGTGTATGGCTGATTAACTGTGTTGTAGGCTTAGCTCCATGTACAGCCTCTTCATTTCATGTGCCAGAAATGCTTTTGGACACAAATTCTCTGGTGTGAATCGTGGGAGGTATGAACTGAGCATGGGTGTTTCTGTTTGCTCTGTACATTTTGTTCCTTGGGGAAATCTCACTGATTAAGTGCTACTCTTTTGACAATATGTCAACTCACAGGGAGCGAAGATGAATTTATGTGCTTGGCAGTTCTGTAAACAGCATTACTGACCAACATGTTTCCAACCTCATTCCAATGCTGTCTGAAAAAAAGGGTCAGAAGACTGGCTATTTTAGTGCTTTTGTCAGACTGTAAAGTTTTAATGAATCATTTAAATTGAGAAATAAGGTTCCACTTTTTAAATAAATTTCTTCAAAATGAATATAAGAATCAGTGAGTATGCATGAATCCTCCATGACCGAAATATACCAATGCCTAAAATGCATATGTATGTTTCTTTATTTTTAGGATTGAGTCCCTGGCCAGACCACTCGGTGAGTCGCTGTGGGAATAAAAGGGCCCTTTATTAGAGATGGCACAGAGGAGTCCTTCATGAGGCCCACATGGGCACTTTATAACATCTGACATAAGCATTTGGTAGTGTGATTACCAATGCTTGTGGTTCCATCACTGATGGTTCATGGCTGATAGAGTCCAGTCTTACGTGGTTGGGAGGCAGACTAACTTTCTCTCTCTAGCAGAGAAACATATGGAGGGAGAAGGAAATAGACATAATAAACACAGAACTAGAAGACAGAGAAAGAAAAGGGAAGGCAAATTTTAGATATGTGGGACCAAGATCATACAGAAGTAGTTGGATAAATACCATAAACTTCTTATAAAAGTTCTGAGGGGCGCTTTTGGAAGAAAAAACAATGAAGCTACTAATTATTCTAAGCCAGTGCTATATTAGCCTGCATCATAAATGTTTGCTGATTTATTGGTTGTTATGCAAAGCAACTCTAAAATGACGGATAATGGTGTTTACTGATTCCATACCCTTATTGGTAGTATGGCTACTTTTTTAATGCCTTCCAAAATGCATATGGCCATATCATAATGGCTCTCTGATCACCCATCTGTCGCTCACTGGATATTTTCTCTTTTTCTGACAATTCTCTGTAAACCCTAGAGATGGTTGTGTGGGAAAATTCCAGTAGATCAGTAGTTTCTGAAACACTCAGATCAGCCTGTCTAGCACTAACAATCATGCCACGTTCAAAATCACTTAAATCACCTTTCTTCCCCATTCTGATGCTCGGTTTGAATTTCAGCAGGTCATCTTGACCATGTCTGCATGCCTAAATGCATTGAGTTGCTGCCATGTGATTGGCTGATTAGATATTTGTGTTAACGAGGAGTTGAACAGGTGTACCAAGGTATACAGAAGAGCATCTCTGAATGCACAACACGTTGAACCTTGAAGCAGATGGACTACAGTAGTAGAAGACCATACTGTGTACCACTCCTGTCAGCTAAGAACAGGAAACTCAGACTACAGTTTGCATGAGCTCACCAAAACTGGATAACAGAAGATTGGAAAAATGTTGCCTGGTCTGATGAGACTTGATTTCTGCTGCAAAGTTTGGATGCTAGGGTCAGAATTTTGCATCAACAACACAAAAGAACGGCTCTATCCTGTCTTGTATCAATGGATCAGGCTGCTGGGGATGTAATGTTGTGGAGGATATTTTCTTGGTTTCTTGGGCTCTCCAGCTGAGCACTGTTTAGGTGCCACGGCCTACCTGAGTATTGCTGCTGACCATGTCCATCCATCCCTTTATGAACACAGTGTACCCATCTTCTAATTCCAGTAGGACAACATGCCATGTCACAAAGCTCAAATCATCTCAAACTGGTTTCTTGAACATTACAATGAGTTCACTGTCCTCAATTAGGCTTCACAGTCACCAGATCTCAGTCCGATAGAGCACTGTTTGATATGGTGGAATGAGAGATTCACATCATGGATGTGTAGCTGACAAATCTGCAGCAACTGTGTGATGCTGTCATGCCAATATGGACCAAAATGAGAAATGTTTTCAGCACCTTCTTCAATCTGTGTCATGATGAAATAAAGCAGTTCTGAAGGCAAAAGGGTACTAGCAAGGTGGACCTAATAAAGTGGCCGCTGAATGTATATTTTCTCTCATTTTGAAGCATACGCAATCAGGAAACAATAAACAAAAAACACATATTACCCAGGACCAAGAAAAAATATTTTTGTTACATAGTGTAGTTCTTTTAAAATTAAAATCATGTTTTTCAAAGTAAAATTGCAATGAATTTGTGGTTTCTCCATACACAGTTTATTATATCTTTTCATCCAGAAATGCAACTTAAACCTCTAAAATGCAGAGAAAAAAAAACACATATAAACAAGATGTACTAATGCTGTCACTTTGTCTCTATAGGCCTAGGCAAATGTGGATGATGAATCTAAATCTGATGTATCAAAATTTTAAATTCTTTTTGCAAATTATGGACATCGCACAGGGCTTTTGAGCTTTTGAGCTCTGTGCTGATAGATGTGTGACAGTATGAGGGTGCATTAGTGCCTGTGGCATGGGAAAGTTGCACATCTAGGAATGCACCATTAGTACTGAACAATATATACAGTTTTTAAGGAAGCATATGCTATCTAGCTATATATCTTTTTCAAGGGAGGTGCTGCTTACTTAAGCAAGACAATACCAAAACACACTCTGCACATACAGCAGCAACAGGGTTAAACCTTTCAGTTTGTTGAGATATATGAATGACTAAAGCCATGGTGTTTTTGTTAAGGTTAGAAAAAGGGTATGGTTTGATGTAAAGTAAGTTTAGTAGAGGATCAAGGTCACGGTAAAACAAAACAGTCCTCAGAGCTGGTACTAAATAGGACACAAACAACAGCTCCTAGTGTCTCTCAAACATCCATCCATCCAGATCTCTTCCCTAAGAAGTTTTTTGTGGGCCATTAACAACATCACACAGTTTCCACCTTTGCTTCTGACAGACAACAGTCATAATTCGCACAGCCACACGAGATCCTTCTCAGAAAATGATAAACATAAGTCACTTAAGGCATTCGAACAAACAACCAGTGCTGTAGTTTTTTTCTGGTGAGGACAAATCTCCAAATTTAGCCAATGCCTTTCAGGTCAGGAATGTTTGATAACCTTCTACCAGTTTTGAAGCCACGCCTGTTGAGTGTTTGTGTTTGTATCTGTATGTGTGAACATTCCTGGCATGGGCAAGCATTGGAGCTGAGTGCACAGAGAGGAGGGGCCAGTGGAGTACTTGTAGACCAACTCAGTGAACCCTGGAAGGCCAGTTCATCCTTCATCATTACTTTGTGCTGAAAGATCATAGTAAGACAGAGGGATCAGGCTGCCTTCAGTTGTTTGTGCACACACAGAACACACTCTTATCCTGCTCACAATCCTTTATCTATCCCTTAAACCCATTGTTTTCCATTGCCTGTGAGCAACTTTTACTGAGTCATGTAATAAATCTGTTTTCTGTGAGGTTGGGTTTCAAAGCTAAAAGGCTGTTATTTCTTATATTTGGATGAAGGTTTCTGAAACTTTTTGACCCAGTTTTCAGGTCCTAAAATCCTGTATGTTGGAATTCTGTTTTTTTAAGAGCAAAATGGAATCTCCAAAAAAGATCCCTTGGGTATTTGGATTTATTTAGAACTCCTTGTTTTTCATCTAAATATATCAGACATTTATGTATCAATTTGACAAATCTCCTGCGACCCTGTTTGCATATTAAACAACCACAAATAGCATCTCGACCCCAAGGCTGAGAACTCTGGTGTAAACATTTAAAGCTCTGTTGCTCTTGTGCAACAAGTTGAAATAAACTGGACCCTCGAGTACTTGTTGCAATGTTAATGTCCTCCTCCTCTAGCGCAGACCTCTTCTCTGCCTTTGGGAGACCACATAGCAGAGCGAGACATTTTTAAAATCCAGGGAGCCTCAGCGAGGTGCAGCTTAGTTTTCATGACACTGTAATGGTGGGCGCCACTCATCTTCATGGTTTCTAACCCCCCAATCTAATGATCACTGTCTCGGCCATTCAGGCTTGTGTAGTCATACCTGTGGGTTGGGTGGGAGATGCAGACAGCTAGTGAATTGAATTTGAGCGTTTATGGTGTGAGAAGCAGCCCAGGGTCTAAGCGTGGTTTTAGTGGAGTCTGTCACGGTAGGTTTGGTGAGAGAAGCAGACAATGGCTCCGCTGGTGCTTCTGCGGTTAGTGAGAGCTGATCTCAGCTGCAGTACCACATGATTCGAGTTAGGTTAAACCTATATGTCTTTGGGCTAATGCCTTTGGTTAATAGCTAGCCAGTCTATATGTGCAGTGGGTAATATTGAGCTGATAATTCGAAGCCAGGCTTTGTTTATGAGACCTAAGCTGGATGACTTTGCTGTGCGGGCTACTTGCTGGTTGAATGTGCGCTGTTGGTTTGGGTTAGAGGGAGTTTGCCTGAGGAGCTGAGGATGTAGCAGACATGCACAGTGGTGGGAAGTATGTAGTAATTATTGTGTTCAGCACTGCCATCTGTCAACTCTCCTTCTAGATATTTACTGGACCCGCATTCCTTCTCCTGGGTTGGTTGATAGGATGCACTTTGTATGTGTGTGTGTGCATGTGTATTTGTGTGTGTGTGTGTGTGTGGTAAATGCATGCATTCAGTACATATGGTGTGTACACCAGATTCAAAGCCTTGGTCCATCTTCTATTGTAATGCCTCATTGTCCAATTGCTTTCCCTTTCTCACTCACTTCTTTATTTTCTCATGGTTTATATCGCCTCTACAGATTCAGTTTGTCTTTTTCAGTCATTTACATTTTTCAGCGACACAGTTATTTGCTGAATATACAAATATAGCTCAGTCTGTTTATATGTTGTGTGTATGTTAGATTCCAAACATTCTCCTTGTGCAAAGTCTTAGGTGCATTAGTTGTGCCTGTCTGCAGAGAGTCGGGGATGAATTCTTTTCATTAGAACAAAAAAAGTGCTTTTCGCATTGCCTGTTAGCAGACTTCCCAGATAAGCACAGACAACAGCACCTGTTTGGCTGACTTTGCTGGTGCTGGTTTTAAGTGTACCTGTAATGGAATGAGCTAGCCTCACCCTCCATAGATAAACAATCATGTGAAAAAGAAAATTTTCACAGGACTCCATACAGTCCTGTGAAAAGGTAAGTACACCCATACTGCTTCCAGAGGAATTAAGAGGGCAAGTAGCAGCCAGGTGCTGCTGATCAAATGCACTTGATAAATTTATCATCAGCAAGTGTGAGCATCTCTATAAAAGCAGAAGTTTTGGCAGTTTGCTGGCCTGGAGCACTCAGGTGTGTGTTAACACAATGCCACAATCTTCCCAGGAGTGGACATCCCAGCAAATTCACCCCACAGTCATACGGTGAAATGCTCAGAGAAACTGCAAAAAGCCCAAGAGCTACATCTCAGACTCTACAGGCCAAACTTAATATGTTAAATGTTAAAGTTCATGACAGTACAATTAGAAAAAGGCTGAACAAGTATGGCTTTTTTGGAAGGGTTGCCAGGAGAAAGCCTGGTAGCATTGCTTTGGGGTTGCTAAGCTATATTTGAACAAACCACAAGATGCAAAAGAGTATAATGTACAGGAACAAAACTGCATATAGAACAGAATGCTGACAGGGACGGGCTGAAGTTTTTGCCACAAGATACCAAACTTCCTCTTCTTCTCTAGAGACCAGAGGTTTGCATGCATTGCTTTAGTCTGATCGTTGTTTCTTATAGCTTCACACAGCACTACCATCCATCCCCTCACAGGCTGGGACGTGCGGTGATGTCAGAGTAACGTCTTATGTCTGAGAGCCTGCTCCTGGCAAACGACCAGACAGGTTGGTTAGTAAACACAGCACAGGTCCCCTGTAGAGTGTTTGATGTTCAAGGTCCAAGCAGTGGTCTTGGCTGTCATAGTGGGACCCTTGAAGAAGTCTGTGCTGTTATAGGAAGGGTCCCAAGCCACGGCATTAGCTCCTATTCCCCACAGCCACTCATGACAAACCAGCTGGCTTCAGATGTGGCTTTTTCACACATACATGAGCAGAGTGGTTCAGACTAATATTTTATAGACCTATAAAAACAGCACTATAAACAGAGGCTTCACTGAGTAACACATGGGGGTCTCGTCCTGTAAACCAACAGCTCATCAAGGCAATGTTTTTTCTATATGTGTGTGTATGTGTGTGTGCTGCCATTAAAATTTGGTTGTGACACACAGAGTTTAACCCTAATCTATAAAATTAGGTGTATGATTGTGTATATGTGAACACAGCAGTTAATAAGACCTGACAGAAGGTGCCACACATCTGTAGCATTCACTGTGGATGCAGTCTTTTTAGCACTGTGTCAGCAACTCCTTACTGACATCTCAGCTTTTCCTTGAAGGCCTGTGTTTCTCATGGTAATAAACTTTATGTGTTGGCTACATCTCCCACTGACTTGACTTTCAAAATCACAGGTCCCTGAATCAAAAATTCCAGTGAAGGATAGTTCTCTGAAATATTGCATGGCAAAGTGTTCCCAGAATTTGTTGCTCCTAGAAAACTGGGTGCTAAATCTCTGGAATGCCTCAAAAACCAAAATGCAGGCCAAATGGTTTCTACGAAAGTCAAACTTTGGAACAGACTGACACCAAGACATTTTGGGCTATCTCAATAGAGAACATTATGGTGATAAATAAGATGATATAGGGTTGTGGCAGTGTCTTATTACAGTTGTGCTACTCGTGATTTGGAGCACTGAGATGACTCATCCACCTAGTGAGTATTCTGCCTTGGTAACCTTGATGGGCTAGATGGTGGGCACTGAGGCCTGCATTGTTTTCAGAGTCACACGCATGCACACATGCACACACACGCACGCATATGCACGCTGCTTGCCCAAAGCCAAGCCTGAGTGCCACCACACATGAATGGAGATAAATGCAGTGAGTGCCTGAGGTTTCCAGCGTGGCTGTGTTATATGAGTAAATGATTAATCCGCATAGTTGGACCCTGTCTCCTGTCTGCAGCGGCATACTCCAAGGCCACACAGCTGGTACCAATTTGCATTCCCCCGCCACATCGTGATCCAACTGCATGTGTAGGAATCATGGCTTATCGCGGCAGTAATTCACTCCTTCCTTTCATGCCAAGGCTATTCTTGGCCTTGCTGCCTCTTTATTTTTAGTCAGGGCTGCTTCTCTGGGTCATTTAAATGGCCTTGATGTGGTGTGTTAGTTCAAAGCGACAGATCCTAAACTGTCATGAATCACCTTTGGGAAGCATTCTTCCCCACAGTCACAACCTTTCTGACCAAAACACAAAAACAGCTTTGTTTTGATTTTAAATGCCGCAGATGTGACCACTCACCTGGATCTGGTGGAAACAAGAATGTGTCTGTGTCTTTTAGCTCTTCCGTGTGACTGCCCGTGTTTGGGTGTGCATTTACAAGAAGGCGTGTGTGTTTGATTTTGCCCCTCACTCCATCAGGTTTAAATGGTATCATGCACCGAAAAATCTGAGCCTCATTAAAGTTTTGGCAAATGAGAACACAATAAAAATAGACAGTCTGCTAAATCTTCATTTGAGCATGACAAGGCATCTAAGCGGTCACTCATAGGACGTGCATTGTATTTTCGGACCCTGAGGTGACCTCACACAAGGACAGATGCCCCCAGGCTCCTCGTTTTGTGACCTCATTCACCGATCAGCGAGGAAATGAACTCGTCTCCCTGTTCTCTGTGTCTTGGCTCATCCGTAGGTTCCTGTGTAGACTGAGAGCCACAGGGAACATGGAGTGCATCCCAGATTAACATAATGGAGTTAATTGATCAACTAAAGTTCAGTCAGGGGACAGTTCTTGAATGGTCTCACTCCTTTTCTGTTTGTTACTCATTGAGGTCCAAGATGACCTCACTCCATTCACTGCTTCATACCTGAATCTGAGGTCTCAGTAATGACAGCACGTTTTGTCTCTCTCTCTGTTACCTTTTCATTGTTCAGGTGGATGGTGGAGCCAGGCGGACAGCTAGCTTCAGTTCTTGAGGTGAATGCAGATTAAGTTTTTCTAAAGATACTGAAAACCAGCTTGATAGCTTGAGAAATGGCTATGTTTTTGTGCCAAGAGTTAGGTGATAAATTTAATGCAACTCTTTTGGTCTTCATGCCAAATATGAGGCTACAGGCAGGAGATAATTAGCTTGGCATAAAAACGAACTAGTAATTGTCCACACATAGCTCCAGGTGTCTTGTCATTACAAACGGTGGAGTTTCACGATCCAAGATCATGGAAAAATGAAGCAGATTTCAAATTAGACATTATTGGATAATAAGGCCACATGTTTTAAATTTAAATATCATCATGTTAAAATGCCCATCATATGCCCTGGCACACTGGCATATATCCAGTGTAGAATTTGTGTAGAATTTGTGGCATTTTTCTTTTTCTTTTCTGGATCCTCATTAGATGGCAAGATCATGAGAGAACCCATCCTACCAGGCTGCAAGATATATCCCTGCAGGCAAACCACAGTCAGTTCAGACTAATCGGTACCCTGACTGGAACAGGAGCGTTTTTTTGGTGTGACAATAGACCAGTGATTGATCCAAACACTTGCCAAGTATTTTGTGAAAGTGAGAGCCTGTGAATGCCTTTTATGGACAAATTTTCCTTACAAAGATGGCAATAATCACTGACAGCTTTTAAAGCTCCTTAAGCAGCTTGTTTTTTTCTTCGCCGTTCTTTATGTCTTGCGGTTTGTTGATCTGATTGGTTGAAATTAGGCCGTGGTAGGTGCCGATAGATAGATGGCTCATCCAATCACCAGCCAAGCACTTTTTGAAAGTGCCAGCTTTTTTGCAGTTTACAAGGATGACTTTGCAGATGGTTCTGTGTTATGGATATGTGAGGGTATATGTGTGTTTTTCCACTTGTTAAATTCCTACATTTTCAGTGTGCTTCTCTTAATGTGTGTGCTTTCACTCTTGTATGTGTTTTATCCTCAAGGGCAACCAGAGCATAATGAAGACTTCCCAGCCTCAAAACTACTTTGACATAAAGAGATGGCAAAATAATTATAAAGACCATGTACACAAAGCCACAGTTTTCATTTTCTCTGTTAAAATTATACTGGGACTAAAGAGAAGCCTGTTGTTAGCTTTGTCTTGTAATTCTGAGTTGTTAGACTCCCTCTTAACTTCTTCAAACTTCCAAACCATTTTACAGAACCAATACAGCTGTAAAACACAGAGTGCAGCACATCAAATATAGGAGTTTGGCGCAACAAAGCTTTTATTATTAACCTACGGTAATTATATAGATTTTTATTAATTTCAAAACTTTTCAGAGCTTAGAAGCAATAGTTCTTCTGACATGAAATCCTTAACTTGAATTGAAATGTGGTGTTTATTATTTGTTTGGGCTGCTCACATTCTTTTGGTTACTATCCAGGGGAGGACTGAGACCTTCATTCAGGCTGGGAATTTGACATTATCCCTGGCCACTCTGCTAATTTTGTAGGCTACCCCTAGCTGCTGTTTAGGGCTGTTACAATATCAGGTTTTCACTAAACAATTATCATGACAAAAAGAATTTGCTTTAATGATGTTATTGCCATATCTATAGAGAATTTGTGGGAAAAATAATGGTGCTTTTAGTTAAATTCCTTTTAATTAGCAAGTGAATTACAATTAAAATACAAGTGAAGGAAGAGGAGAGAGTCTGTAACCATAACTGTACAAAAGCTATACAAAAAGAACTATTGTCATTAGGATATTGTGCTTTAATAACATGAGATAAAAATTAAATTTTCAAATATTATGGTCATTATCAATTCTGGTACCTAGTGACGTCCCTAGCACTGAAATTTGTCCACTATGTTAATTGTTAGAGGAAAGTTATCCACATTACAAATGCAAAACATTGGGACTAACAGACACATGCATGTCTGAATTCTAAGTTTTCAAGGTCTGCCATGTCTGTGGGTGCAACGTTGAAAATTCATTAGAAATACACTAATCACAGAATGTAGAAATGCACGAGGCCAATATACAAAACAATTAGTCTGTACTTTCTAAACAGAGCATGAGAAACTGAGTGAGCTTTAAAACGACTTCACATTCAAACATCAAGCAAAAGTAAGAAAAAACCTCACACACACACACAATGACTGAAACTGATCATCAACAATGTAAAACAGACAGTGAGTGTTCTAGAAAGACCAAATTCCTGACTGGCACTTATTTTCAACATTTAGTTGCATGCTTTTTCATTCTCCCTCTTTCTCATCCACCTTTCTTTTTTCTCTAATCGATCTCACCAACATTACCTGTAGAAAAACAAGTTCACATTGTCAGTCTTCCTTGCCAAAAAAGAGAAGCTGCATGCGTGCATTTACATACATCTTGTGAGTGTGTACTTGGAGAGATAGAGACTGCAGAGATAGAGAGAGAGCATGAAGTCTGTGGCTGAGAGAATCATGCCTGATGTGTGGATTCAGGGCAATCTCTAAACTCATTCCTGTTTGTTATAATATATTATATACTGGGGAATGTGCCGGTGCACCATATGGCCAGTCAACCACCATTAGGCCCCAGTCAGGCGGGCCTAGAGACTGGTCAGTGACACCCTGACAACCATGGATCTCTAGGGAAAAATGTGTATTTCCAGACTTTTTGGTCGCTGGAGGTTTCTGAAAGTCACTAGGTGAAATTGGTCGCAAAGAGGTATATGGTGCTGACTCCTTGCAATTGCTTTGGTCGCTAGAAAGCTGCTGGATTTCTTTGCAAACACTCATGAACTACTGGCTGAGCAGTAGTGAAACTGTGAAAAGTGCAACATGAACCAAAAATAGACTGCTCACCTTCGAAGTAATAGTTGTGGCTTTTGAAATATGTTGGCTGCAGCAGGAAGACACAACTTTTACTTTGATGGCAAATGTTCTCCGTTTTCCGGTTTGTGCAACACTTTTTTAAGTTTCACTACTGCTTGGTGAGTAGTTGGCGAGTGTCTGCGGACAAGCTGACATCTTCCATGCAAACTACAGGCAACCACTGCAATCTGTAAGTGACCAAAGCAATCACAAGGAGTTTTTTGGTGCAGCAACCTCTTTGCAACTGATTTCACCTGGCAACAGCCAGCAACCTCCAGCAACCACTCACCAACAGGTTGGGGAATTACCCTTTTTTCCCTTGCAACCAGGGGGGTTGTCAGGGGGCAGCCAACTGGTCTCTGTGTGACTGAGGCCTTACTGTCACATCTGTAACTGGCATGAGGGTTGTAGTTTTACATTACTTACCTGTCCACTCGTGCAGTGGGTTGAAGGGCTCCAAAATCTTCTGTTGACCGTCACTTTTTTTCTTTAGTTGTTCCAGTGCAACTATTGCTTGTCAATCCTTCTGTTTTAATAAACAGCAGAAAACATACCTAGACCTTAGCATCGATTTTTTTGCAAATCCATTACAGTTAAGAGCCTCTTTAGCCTCTTAGCGGCTGTTTCCATAATTAGTGGTTGCAACACAGTAACCTGACACACATTAAAATTAACAGATCTAAATATAGCTAAATAAAACAAGTAATTTCAGTAGCAGGATAACTAATCAACAAAAGCATTTAGAGTATGACTGAGCCGGTGCATCTTTGAGTTCTTACCAGTAATGGGGAAAGGACTTGAATTAGTCTGATCTTTTGCAGCTCTAACTTGCAGCTAATGAGACGTAAAGATCTGCCACTAACGTCGTACTGCAGGTACCACAGGGCACCTTCAGGGTCCATGCCTTGGCAGGTCTGACTTGTTTTGCTGGCACTCACAGGAAAAACAACATATTAGGTAGGAATGGTCATAATGTTTTGGCTCATCGATGTCTAAAATAGTGAAAAGCCTTCTGTACTCAAGCTTGGGATAAACTCACACCATTCTGGAAGCCGAAACTGTGTTTAAAAGCCTCAAGTGACAATGGTCAGTCAGAGAAACTGAGGTCTTACTGGATATCCATGTCTACTGTCAAAACACTTTTGTTTGAATGGCATGGACGCGGTGCCAAGTTTGCTCTTCTGCGCACAAATACATGAAGGTATGTGCATATTCACACACATTCCACCATGACAGTGAATTGATGCTTTAAAGATTCTCACACTGAGAGGGTGTTGTATGGCTGGTGGTGAAAATTATGTTACTCTTTGGCTTGTCACAACCCATTAGCTGGGAGACTGATGTTGATGCTTGAGCTGACTCCAGAACCGTCATTAGGCTAGTTTTATATGGTCCAGGCAGAAGTACCGGCAAGGGGTATTTAGCTAGCTGACTTGCATGAATGAGCCAAGAAGCTATTCATCTTTCATGCCGTCAGTCTTCTGCATTGATGAAACTCTAATAGATAGGGGGGAAAAAAGGAATACAGATTGAGGACAGAGTAGAAGACTAAGTGTCAGAAAAAGCAAAGTGACATATTTCCATAGTTATGACAAATATTGAGGAAGAGAAAGAAAGATACATGAGTTGAGAAATTAGTGGAAGCATGAGGGATGAACTGAGGTAATGTCTAATGCCCTCCTGCTTATTGGCTTATGTAGATCAGTGTTCCCTCATTAAAATATCACCACGGGATGAACCTCGTCCACAGCTTAAGGGGAGCAACGACACTCTCTTTAAAGCTTCAAATTAGCTTAATAATGTGTGCGCTACCATGGAGGAGTGTTTTTGCAGTTGCAAAGTAACGTGTGTGAAAATCTGTACACAAGTGAGGCAAGCTGAGAGAGGGTTACTCAAGGTAGCTCCTGTTGTGACAGATAAGCTGCCACCGGCTATTCAGGGATTTGCCCACTGATACCAACTCTTATTATCTTATCAGACTTGCTGTTAATTACTGAGGAAGAAAAATATTGGAAGGTGGGTGCAGCTGATATGCATACTTATGAAATTAATTTTACAATTTCAAGCTCAGTGGCCATGTGTAACTTCTGTAATGACTTTTAAGTTATAACTGATGGCTGAAGAAACAATATGAATAACAAATTAGGGATTCTAAAGATGAATCTTCTCCAACATGAAGCTTTCTTTTAAATTTAGGTATGACCTTTATTTTGTGCTACCATCAAAATAACCATCTGAGCCAAAATCTATTCAACACCAACTTTTACACTATGTACCATATTATCAAGTACTACCATTCTGTCGTATGTTTTTGGCCTGGCACAGATGCGTACAAGGTGTTGGCCTTGACATAGCATTAGACTCCAAGAGATAATGTTACTCTTTCAGAGAGCAATAAAGTCCAAATTACAAGGTTGGTTGTGGAGTAAGTCACGAGTTTTTCAGCCATGTGGTTGATGTTTGCATCTCATGTAGTAGCTTTGTGTTTTGCACTTTATTTCACTTTATTTTCACTCCCTGATTTGATTTGCTTTCCCTCACTCGTTACTTTCACTGCTTGGTTAGCAAGACGCATTCACTGATTCCAGATCACCCCAACAGACCACTTCGCTCTCAGACTGCTGGCTTACTTGTGGTTCCTAGGATATTTAAAAGTAGAATGGGAGGCAGAGCCTTCAGCTTTCAGGCCCCTCTTCTCTGGAACCAGCTCCCAGTTTGGATTTGGGAGACAGACACCCTCTCTACTTTTAAGATTAGGCTTAAAACTTTCCTTTTTGATAAAGCTTATTGTTAGGGCTGGATCAGGTGACCCTGAATCCTCCCTTAGTTACGCTGCAATGTGCCTAGGCTGAGTGTTTCTCTTTCTCTCACCTCTGTTCACTCACCATGTGTTTTTACACCACTCTACATTTAATGAGTTATTATTAATCTCTGGCTCTCTTCCACAGCATGTCTTTGTCTTCCTCCCCTCACCCCCAGCCAGTTGCGGCAGATGGCTGCCCCTCCCTGAGCCTGGTTCTTTCAGAGATTTCTTCCTGTTAAAAGGGAGTTTTTCCTTACCACTGTTGCCAAGTGCTTGCTCAGAGGGGATCGTCTGATTGTTGGGGTTTTCTCTTCTCTCTGTATTATTGTAGGGTAT
>VUQS01031574.1:32739-74479 GCA_015108495.1 Heterochromis multidens | reverse complement strand
AGCAATACACACACACACACACACACACACACACACACACACACACAAAATAATGCCCACTAACATCAGTGTGCTTACAAAGTCAGCAGCATAGAGTGCGTTCAGCAAACTTGGGACATGTGAGCTAACACACCATGTCAGATAACGAGAACTCAAACAATACACTCCCACATAAATATGCACACATACGCACACTCTGAGGCACATAGATAAACATGCTCCCAAAATTAAACTGTACATCGCAGAAGCAAATAAGCTCATTGTCCTTGTGCCCCCAACATGCTGTGTACACTTTCGTGTGACTGAACATCTGCTGTACAGCGTGTTTAGATGTAGGTGTCATTGTGGGACAGCCTATAGAGAGTAGAGTGTGCCAGAGGTGAAATGGAACACGGGTACTGCACTACGACTTTTATCTGAGCTAATTTAATACCTCTTCGTGCTAGTGTTTCTTTAACAGCTGCTGGGCATTATTTGAAATTATTTCTGTTATATTGTTATTAGGACGTTTAAAAAAAAACAACAAAAAACCCCCAACAAAAACGGAAATTTGAAGAAAGAACAGGCATGTAATTTCTGTGACAAAAAGCAAACATTACATGGAAGAGCTCTAAACATCTAAAAATGTGGACTTACCCCTAGGTCTTTCCCTGCCCACTTGCATTCATCCCTCTTAGAGGGGGTGGCGGGCCACGCAATCTGTGCAAATGAACAAAAAAGACAAAGTCATATCATGCTGGAGGTTGGGAGGAACATTTAGAAGTCATTTCATGAAACACTAAACTGGAGGGCAGTGAGTCAATAGAGTGAATCAGAGGAAAGCAAGACTTGTGTAATTCCAGGACATGATTTATAAAAATATTTCCTGGATTACTCAGTTCTTTATTTCACTTTATATCTTTGGCAATTCCATCAGAAACACATGTGCACACATAATAAATATAAGGATGTTGAACAATAGCACAAGAATGACTGCATTAAAGGGGATAAAAGAAGGGTTTTAGTGACAGACACATGAAAATAAAAAATAAATAAAATGTGATGTTTTATTGAAATTGACTACAATATGTTTTATTGCCCTCTCTGACATTTGCTGTGTCAATACAGACATTTTATACAGTCTAAACAGGGGTTCTGGTTTAAATTACAGAGTTTCTACGCTTGAAATCCTCGGCATAAGGTTGTACTTTTCACTTCAAATATGAAACGAAACCAGGGTTTTGCTACTTCGCTTTGGAAGAGATAGGTCTCATTGTCATCCATCTGTGGCCCCTGGTGTCACATGAATTAAACACACATGGGGCATATCAAGTGTATGAGCATGCATGTGTGAGCTGTAATAAGTAAGGGAACGATTATATACTCAAAAAATGGGTGCGACAGAGCTGAACCTTTTGCTCCTGGCCACACAGATGTCTGTAGACAATGGAAATGTATGCATATCTGCATGTCCAAATGTATGCACGTACACATATCCACACACGGTTATGTCCTTACAATAGCACACACATACTGCTCACTCTATTCCTAGATTTATCTCCTCTCCTGATCAGCTGACTGTTCCCCTCATGGGATTCTGCATTGCACATTTTTTAGGATAATTACATTAGATTTGCTTAATCACTGCTTTTTGGCCTTTATCTTGTAATGATGCAAAGATTAGAACAAAAGAACGAAAAGGAAAGGAGGAAAAAAATACACATCCAAGCCAAGGGCAAAAGAATTAAAAGACACACTCTCCCCTCTCTGCATTGACTATGTATTTTTCAGCACTTTCATTCCCCTGTTCAGCTCTCTGCAGCCTGCAGGCAAGTCTGTGTCAGTCTTGTGTGTCTATGATAGAAGCCTGAATCAGATAAAAGAGACTGTTAACCTAGTCCAGGTGGAGTAATGGAATTATGGACAGCCTCGTCTGGACCGAGACAGACAGTGGGAGGGATGAAGGGAGGGGAGAAAGTGATGGAGTAATGGACTCCAGAGGGAGCGGGCAGGCAGAGAAGACAGAAACAGAGAGATGACTTTTAGACAAACCTAAAATGTGAGTTTTACCTGTTTATGGTCTCTGTTGATATTAACGAGGTCAAATGAGAAAATGTGGTCCTCAGCTCCAACCAGTAGCCTCCCTCGCTCCTCATCCAACAGGAAAGAGTCGTAGCTCGAGCTGTTTGCCAAGCCATTGAAGGTGATGAGGTTACTGGACTCTAACATCTCTGGAAGGAAAGAAGAAAAACATAGGGTTGATTCTTAGATGCACAGAAAGAGTAAAGAAAAGTCCGTAAGACAGAAGAAATGCTTTTTTAAATGATAAAAACTAGTCTGTATTTATACAGTGCACTTACATAAAGTTTGGACTAACTGCAAAAGACTAGTGTAAAAAAATGCATCGGCAACACACATTATCTTTTTGATTAAATATTGCATGAAATCACAATTATTCATACTTCAAATCAGTCAGTACCAGTGAATATTTTTTAATGATAGGCATGTCTCAATTGCAAGAAAAAAACAGTTCTTCCCTATCCATGAAGATATTAAGGAGATTTCATGTTTCCTTAATTGTGTTTCCACACAAACACTTGCACGGACACATGTCAGTCAAGTATAGCGTGAGACATTTTAAGTGAACACAGCATGTCCCAATCAGGGACGCAGTTCAGACTGCTCAGCCGTGTGATTGGCTGAATAATTCATATGGAGTAAAGGCCAGGGGAGACACTTTGTGTAAGCAAGTATGTGTGGAAGTGTGCATGTAACTTTAAACGGGTTACTATGTTACATAAATGAGTTTGTGGCTGCACATATACTACAGCACATGTGCACAAAGCCATCACATATATACTTACAATATGTGGCCAAGCTAAATGAAAACTAAGGACCTGGTATATGGGTTAAAGTCTAGCCACACTGCAGACAGCCAGTTAAAGTTTAATCAGCAAAGATGAGTCCCATCCACTCTGTACGGTCAGCTATCACAAGAGCAACAGTATTATATTAACAAAGAACAGCACTCCTACCCTGAAAGGAAGTTAACACTGGATTATCTAATGTGAACGTTTGTGTCAGCGAACCTACTACTGGTGCCATGCCATAAAACAAGGAAGAAAACAGCAAATTTTTGCAACTGTGTAAAGCCAAAGGCGATGTGTAAGACATCCAAAATCATCTAGAGTATGATAAGACCTGACATTGATAGTAGATTTACTGCTTAATAAGTGAACAAAATTATAATAATACAATTATTTAAAAAAAATAAGAAAAAACTACAAATGTATCAAAAAATTGTTGTTTCCAGTCCTAATTAAAAACCCCTGCTTTACTGTGTATAAAGACACTTTAGTACAACCCCTCACATGATCTATTTTTATTAATTACATATTTCTATTGTGGAGTGAATGGGTTGCCCACACCCATTAAATAATATTTAATTATCATTAAGAATAAAACTCTGTAATATCATTAGTTGACAACAAAAATATGCAGTATGTCAACCATCATTTTAACTTTTACACTGCATGCTGCTCTAAATTATAATAATAACAGTAGTAAATATATAAATATATACAGAAACACACACACACGAGTATGCAGTCCAGTGGATTGTGATCTCCGTGCTCTCTCGACAAAGCTCTGATTGACGGGCTGCTATAGGAGCCATCTGTGCCCACTCACAGTGTGTAAGATCTTGGACATCTGTGTCTACATAAAAAGGGGATTGATGGAAAGGGGATATGGAGGAAGTGGTGTGTCAACCAGCTCTGTTGATCGAGGGCGAGCCGGGTGGATGAGGGCTGTGAGAAGGAGCGGTCATCACCTAATAAAGACAGTTGCAGCTCATCTGTGTCAGTTGGATTTCGGTTTGAGGCTACCTTTGAGGTTAAGGAACCTGGAGGGGGTGGGTGTGGGCATGAATGGAGGTCTGTGGGAGTGAGTTTGTGTGAAATTTTGTACTGTACCACAGATGGGTTGAGCGTATGTGTGGGGGTTTCAGTGCGTGTAGGTATCTTTTCCTACGCGGGCCATTCCCTGCACACCGACATGCTGGCATTCACATTTGCACAACACTCTGCTGCCACGGGAAAACAATTCCACAATGCTCAAGGAAGTCTCTGTTTAATTTAAGAGCAGTTTTCATAAACATTTTGTTATCATATGCTAACCAATCAGGACCCACTTTTTCTTAGTTTACCAATAAGACAAGACATAGCAGGGTCAGGAAATGAGTTTGAGAAGGGAAGTCAGGAAATGCCATTTCCAGTCGACAGGACGCCAGAAGAGGTCTTCTTGTGTTTTGGCTATGGCGTAACGGAAAAAGTGATGGACGTGGCAGAAAGCCAAGCTGGGCATAAAAATGAGAATGAAATGGAAAAAAATAAAAGGTTAAAAAAAAAAGGAAGAAAAGAATGTCAGCTACTGAGACACTAGACAAATTCAAAAATAGCAAAATAACAAACCAGAGGACAAATAGCAGTTTCCTCTGTGATCATCATGTGAAAGTGAGTTGAACCCTCGAGTTAGGACTGTGGTCCAATTGTCAGCATCTGAGGTCCTTCATGAAAAGTTTCCTCCAGATGGGCCAAAAAAAAAAAAAAAACCCCACCGCACACATATTTCAACACGTGGTAATCTCTGACAAAGACAAGGTGGCCTGTGCACAAAATCACACAGAGAGGCTTTATCTGGGGCTGGGATCTACTGTGGTTTGGAAAATCGGAGGAACTGGGGCGTAAGCACCTAAGGACCTCCAACCTAAACACAGACACACTCGTTTGGAAATGGGAGCAAGAGAAGATAGAGAGCACAAGGCACAGCTCATACAAAATATAGTAACCAAGCAAACACCATGTATACACACAGTCAGCAGACATATAGAACACACACACACACACACACACACACACACACACAGACACACACACACAAAGGAAAAGCAGGTTCGACATGAATTCACAGCGCTCTAGTTTTTAAAATGCAAACACCTGCCACACCCTTAAACTTACATGCACATACTGACCTAAATGTATACACCACATTAGTTCTCTCTGAACACACGCACACACAGTCCAAGTTGTAATCCAATCAGAATTTGTGCTTATGCAGCACGAACTAGTGGAACAGTGAGCGCACTCAGCAGCTTCCACCTCCAGCACACTCCCTGGCCTGGACCCCCTGACACACACACACACACACTCTGCTCATGTGTGTGTCTGTACAAAGCCACATGCCCCCTCACCACACACAGTCTGCTTACACTAGCCATTGAACACGGAGACGTTTAAACACATACTGGTGTATGCTTATACATTCCCCTCATTTCACACGTGCACACACAGACACACACAGCTCAGTGTCTGTTGCTCACTGTCTCTTGTTACACACATCCTCTGTCTGCCCTCTTTCTCTTGCACATTTTCTTTTTTGCAAAAGGCACAACGGCCGATGCAAACAGCCGCAGACAAACATGCAAAGGGCACACCTACATGCACAGATGCAAATATGTAACCACACCTGAGTGTGTGGCGAAATTCCGTGCAATAAGTGAATTTTTTTCATTGGAGATTAACACAAGACTGAACGATCATATACGCATGTACGCATGTGTACATTATTACACATGTAGGTTACTAGACAGCCGTTATGTCTTTGTTTTCACATTCACTCAGTGCAAACAAATATTCAAGGACACAGCTTGAAACAGGCAAATACAAGCAATTCATTCAAATAAATTACCATTTGCTCACCGTCATACTCCATTATGGAAAATAACCTGGCTCTTGTCTTAAAAAGCTAGAGGGGAAAAAAGCTACATTCAAAATTCAAGTGCAATTGTCTATGGAGTACTCTTCACTCCCCCATTCTCCAAACAGCCAGGCGTTTTAGACGCCTACATGCCACGCAATAGCAGAATAATGAAACCACATGAAAGAAAGGCGACAGGGCATTAAATTATGTTTATCTGAATGTGTGTATGTGAGGCTGTGTGTGTTGTGTGAGTGGCATGAAACATAAAAGCCTGACAGAGGAAAACACTTGACTGAGATTCAACAGATGGATAATATTCCACTAAAACAATGCTGCTCTTTTTAAAGTCTTATTTTACTTGTTCATACATCCAGTGAATGCTCGTTTTATTCGTCCATGTCCTGTTTATTGCTTTCTTCTTCTCGTACAGTGTGGGATTTAGACCTCATAGGTGCAGTTTCTTTGGCTTCAAGGAGTGTGAAAATTTATGTATCACTAAAGACCTACTCCATTCACATGCATGCAGAAAAAAGAAACCGGTGCAGAGAATGGCACACGTTTATCAAGCTTGGCTTTGCAGAAGCAAAGACAAACAGTACTATAATATCTCCAGCGGTTTGGTTTGGCATCTCAGCCCTCGAATGCTTTCTTTTCTCTCTGTGTGTGGTGCAGTGTACATTTTGTTGCTCTCGTGATGGCCTCGGCCACAAAACGCAGGTGTCAGACAGAATAAGAGGAGACAGCTGCCGCATGGAAATTTGCTGAGAGCTTTGCTTAACAAAGTGCTCAAACATTATCCTAAGCTCAAGGATATCCACACATGCCTTAAAAGTTCACCTCCCCTCTCCATGTTCCTCCCTCCCTTTTCTCTCTTTCTAAGCACAGTAGCAGGTGTGGGTTGGTTTCCATGGCGACTGTCTATATAACACAACCTGGACTGTTGGATTTCTCATTCAGGTGCAGCTGAGTGACAGCTCTGACAGGATATGTGCTTCCTTACACACAGTGCCACGAACTCTACAATTAAGAGGAACTCCCATGAGTGTTTTACTCTAGAAGAACAGAGCACGTGTGTGTGAATGAAGTCCGTGTTGACAGAGTTTTTACTACAGCCACACTAAATATGTCACAAATTTGCTTTTGAAGCCACAGTGACAGTGCTTTGCAGAAGGAATGAGCAAGTTTTCTTTGATTTCTACACAGTTTCAGTAATAGTTTTCTATTTTTCAACTAAAGTGACTCACAGCCATAATTCATAGTCAAGTACCGTATCTTATGGGACATTTTAATACCATATTCTGTCCTGTGAATATGACTCAGTGTATGTAAAAACACAGAATATGCATCAGAGGCCCTAATAAGGAAAACGTGACCACAACCCAAACCACACCAAATCTATCTGAATAGTCTAAGCATGTGTTGAATTTCACCACACAGCCCATTCATCTTTTTCAACCCCAATGCTAGACTTCCTTGTCACCGTATGCCATGCCTGTTTTCCCTTGAGAGAGAAAGACAGAGCGAGGAGGAATACAGAATACAAGAGGACAGTATACTAGAAAATTTGACAGGAGGAAAAAAGCAGAGAGAGTGAGCAACAGACAGAAACCTCCTTGAAATCAAGGATAATGACAAAACTAAGGCAGAAACCCGTAAAAAGCTTGCATACAAGAAAAGCGGTCGAATATGGAACCATTTCATTAGCGTGTGTCTCCTCCTGTCATTGGACGGCTGGACCACAGACCAGGGCTGTGACCACAGACGGCTCGAGGCCTGGCCATGCCTACCACACTCACACACACCACTAAATGTTCATTGTATAATCAGGCTGCTCTGGTTCTGATTACTTTTAAGGAAAACACACACAGACACACAAGCAAACATAAACACTGACTTTTGTACGTAAGCAGTCCCCCATCCAAACTTGTCTGAATATGAACAAACTGGCAAAACTGGTTGTGTATATCCAAGCACACATACATACACTCGAATCAAAAAATCGCTCCTCTTGCAAAGCCGTGCAGAGAGAGGACATTAATGCTATCACCAGGCAGTTTGATGGACGGACTTTGAGAGGAACCAGGCTGTGGTTATCGTGGTCATGTCTGGAGCCACTGCCTGTTAGTGCAGCTTGTCAGCTGTACGGTGTAGCTGAATGTCAGCTCTGCCATTTTATTACAAATTAATGAGGCAGGGCTAGAGATCTGAACGTGACAGCAAACACATTGATGCGACACAAATCCATGGGCAAGGATGCACATTTCCACCCTGTGCAGCATTTTTTAGGATCTTGTGCAACCAAATGAGGTTTTCTGTAAAAAAATTATTGCTGTGTGCATTTTGGAAAATGCACAATGGAAAATGATAATGAATACAATTTAAACTGTCAAGACTAATAATTTCATAATGAAGCAATATATTTTCAACCCCCCTCATTATGTCTTATACTGTTCCTGTTATTTATGACAGGAATAAAACAGCAAGTCTGAGGGAAAGGGGAAAAAAATGACTTCACATTAAATTGAGTCTTAAATTACAGAGATTTTAAGGCACTGTTATTTCAACTTGACCTTAAATTTTGACAGTAAAACATTAAAATTGGTAGAGTTAGATTAAAATCGTTAACAGTGTCTATAATTATTATAAATAGCTACTAATCCTTAGTAACATCAGCCTGTGTAAAAATCATTACACACTCTACTTTCTCTTGACATTTTCTTGTTTGCCGCTCCCCTTTTATTCATCTGTTGTCGGTCCTTCAGTCCGTCTTTCTGCAGAGATGTCCCCCTCATTTGTAACACGACTCTGCTCAGATTGAACGGTGCACCCTTTCTCCATCTGACTGACAAGACTTAGCAGGTGGCGGGACCCATTCATACCCACGGTTCAGCAATCTGCACCATGCTGTAACCTAAGCCTACATCCCAAACACAGATGCAAAGACACGGGATATTTTTCCCGCGTGCATGCCCATACTGTGTTTATGTACGTGCAGACACAAAAAATGCACCGCGAACATACACAATTGCCGTGTGCACACATATTCATCTCTGAGCAAACACCAACTGCGTCGACGCTGCCTTCTATTGTGACATTTGTGTGCACATGCGACATGTGACTGTTTTTGATAACAATTTAAAAAGAAAATAGCTGTTTAAAAATGGAATAAACGGGAAGCAGACACACGCAAATGGTGGTCATAGAAGTCATAAATTACACAAAGGGTTCTGCTGTCTTCCTCCTGCATTATATTCTTTTATATTCCACAGGATAAGATCAGCTGGTGCGGTATAAAACTGCAGTGAAAACAGATTTCTTTCAGTGATTTGATGAATAGATTTTTGTTTTGTTTTTCATGTGGAATTGGGTATCTGTGGGGCAAAGAGTGTCAGCACATGTACACAAATTCATTCTACCATCTTTTAACTTGTGGACTCGGGTGGTGGGAGCTCACCAAAGACTGTGGTCAGGTTTGTGAGTCAGGGTAAGGAAAAGTAATATATTCCAATGTAACATAGGGGCATAGTTGAAAACCAAGCCACTGCAAAACATTGGTTTATAGTATTGGAATGTGGCTGTGTGGGAGAAAAGATGAGGGCAGTTCAGTGTGTGTGGGTGTGTGTGTCCAAAAAGAGTTGAAAAGAAGGATAGCCAAAAGATATGTATCAAGTGAGCTGCAATCAAAGAGACAGGAAAAGGAGACATGCATAAAAAAAATTATAAACACACACACACACAGCCTGCTTGAAGATTGTACTTAGGGTCTGTGGTGTTGTGGTTCCTCGACTGAAGGGACTGAGCCGCAGGAGAGGGAGGAGGGTTAGGGAGAAAAGAACGATGAGAAAGAGAGAGAGAGAAGGAGAGAGAGAGAGAGAGAGAGAGGGAGATGAAGGCAGGCATCTCCAAAGTTGGCACGTTGTACGAACACCTTATAATTATCTACATCCGCTCTGTCAGCCCCAGTCCGCAGAATGGACAGTTACAGCAGAGAGAAGCTGAGAGCGAGACACCCAGATGCTCATTCACATATCAAAGAATAAATAGAAAAACACACACTGATAAAACCAACACACATGCAAACACCCACAAACATACAAATGGCACATATTTTCACAGGCGAGCAGGCACGCCCACACACAAGGACACATGGACGCACAGACAGGCTTATTATGGGGGCTGAGTCCAGACTGACTGCGTTGAGTGCGGTTCCACACCAAGTGTCTATTTTGAAGGGTTGTGAGCCAATTCCAGATTCCCCGGCTCCTTCTCAGTTCCACCCATCGAGCCAGCGTGGGGCGTCCGTGATGGCATTGAGAGGTCACACCTAGGCTCCATAATCAAACACACTGAGAGTAATTATCAGGTTGTTTGATGAGACATTTTAAGTTTTAAAGTCTTGCTTGTCATTTCCTTTGTATACCAACAAATAGGGTCCAGGTGGGAGTTTCAAAGAAAGCCCCTCATGCTGCATTTGCATTCACCATGCGCTGCATGCACCTCAATTGACCTTTAGGGGTCAGTCTTCGTCTTGATGGCTAGTAACAAAGTAAGGGAGAGTGCTGTACATTGATTGTCCAGGAACCTGATTTTGTGCAGGTATGCATGGATCCAAGGGAGTGTATCAGTGTTTAATCCTTGTGATTCACATGGATGACTGCAGTGGTGCAGCAGCATTGTAGAGCTGTCGCAGTTGTGAAATATTAAAAAAACAAAACAAAACTTCATTTAAAAGTGTTGATTTCAGCATGTGTTGCTCAAAAACTCAAGGTGATAATTACTCACTTTCAGTAACAAGTCAGCCTCCCCCTTTTTTTTCTTTTTTTTTTTAAATATTACACACACAGCGTTAAATTCTTGTTCACACAAGTACAACACTGTGTTGAGATGATATCAACATGTGCCACATATTTAAGCAAGATTATTTTAACTTGGACTTGAGTTTCACCTTACACCTTCCTCTCCTTGTGTTACTACTTCAAGGAGACGTAAGTAAGTGCTATTTCAGTCTCAAGGAGACGAGAAAATCATTAACTCTTGTGATCAGCGTCCTGTCCCCACAAAGCCAGATCCCTTTTTGCTGAACGTCTAACTGACCCCACAGGGAAATCATTTACTCTGCGCTTGCCCTGCCAGCCATCCCATGAGAGGTCATTTTATCTACCTGTCTCCCATTTCTCAGTTGCTCTCCATCACAAACTGCTCACTCTGCAATCTTTCGCCTGTCCTTTCCAGAAGAAGAAAATCACTCTGTCTTGTGTGACTATCGGCCCCTGGAGGCATGTCATCAGTGCTCATTTGAGAATGATTTCATGGGCCCCTGCTCACATGCTCTGTGTTTATATGACTGCCACAAATAACAAACCTTCCTAGTTCTTGTGGCTGATCTACGCCTGGGAGTCTCTCTTTTACTCTCGGCTCTTAAGCTGGACTTTTGCTTGCTTGCTTGACTGTCCTTCCCAGGAGGTTTCCTCCTTGCTGTTTATTTGACTTAATTACTAAGCTGGATTTGCATGGGGAGAGGGGATGAGTGACACTTCATTTGAAGCCCAGCCTCCCTTCCTTTTGCGTCATCAACTGTACGTCTGCCAGCTCTTCCTTCATTAAAAGCGAATCTCATCTCCTCCACCATCTCTACCAGCATCCTCCCTTTCCTCCCTCCATCCGTCACAATGTGGGTGTTAACTGCAAACTGTCTCCTGACAGACATCAAGAGAGCCATCAAACACCTGTGGGCCCGAGACACAGGCGCAGATGCTGGCGAGCAGTGACACACAAAGAGAGTGGCACACGATACGCTCTCATGCCTTTACACCCCACGCTCGCTCGCGCTGTGACATGCACAACGGCGCAAGCCAACAGCAGAATGCAATCACGCATAATTATAGAAACACTGATGCAACGGCACAATAAAAGAAACTTATCTGTGAGCTCATGCATATGTGCGCAGGCACATGCACACAACCAGGTGTCTAATTATATGAGGACACGCAAGACCTGACACATTTGCGTCGCACACACACAACTTGCACAGAGAGACACCACTTACAGTCTAAGGGGAGGAAATCACAAGAGAGGGTGTTGAGTCCTCACACCAAGATGTGGCAAGAACATTCGCACACATACATAAACAACAAAGCTTTGATGCACTTTTAGCAAAAAATAATCCATAAAAGTACGTCTAGTGTGACAGGCTTTCCGAGCAGACCTGCTCTCACTCGTCCATCACTCATGCAGTCAGTCAATACAGACTTTGATGCTTGATGACATATCTCTTGTCTAGTACTGTTGTCAGCAACATGTTCACTTGTCAGACTGAACAGTGAAGAGGATCACAAAAACGGGGCAGGAGGGAACTATATTCACATTCTTTAAACAGATGGCTGTGTAAAGAAGGGATGACATCGTCTCATCATGCCTAGAGGCTTGGCTTCGTGTGAACTGAAAAGATGGAGCCCATGACTTGCAGCAGGTGAGTTAAAAAATGATGCTTTCCAGATTTATTCAGTTCATGTGGAAAATGCATGTCATCACCCTTTGAAATCCTGTATGATGATGGCACACTTAAAGCTTTCTTTCTTTTTTTTTTTTTTAGATGTTTAAATACTATTTAACACACATTTTATTTTAGATTTAAAACACATACAATCATACACATTTGGAAGTTGAAAGGGTGATAAAGGAAAATATACTACTCCCAAATTACAACGTGCATGTCATATGGCAGGCCTCTAAACATAAGTTATAGTAAAGGTCTTGTCTAAAGATAGAGAATGAATTTGTGACAAACATCATATTCACCCTCTTCAAGCCCAAAATTTGATTTTACCTCAACTTGGACTGAAATCATCTGAGGAGCAAAATCTCTGGGTGACAGTCAAATGCACACGCGTACTTTTCAACTGCACGCTCATGTTTTCAGCTGCAAACCGACGGCAAATCAGCCTGTTCATAAATTTTGAGAGGGCACGTCTTACGAGGGAAACGGGACGAAAATAAAGAATTGAGAGACCACACTCCCAGCCATATACTTTCGGTCATGTTTTAGGACAAAGAACCACAATAGCCTTCCCTCACTGACATTAAAAAGCAAAAAATATGCCAAAAATGTTGCCAGTTATTTCTAGCTGCGATGAAAAGTCTGCTATTACAAAGAGCCTGATTTAGTGTAGGGTGTGAGAGAGGAGACGAGACACAGAAAGAGAGAGAGAAAGAGGGAGGAGGAGAGGAAGAACCGGCGCTCCGCAGTCTCCCCTCAAAATAACACACAAGGAGAGAGAATAACATGTTTGCTATATACGTCAAAAACTTACACGTGCACGATATAAGAAGAAAACAAATGAATTTCCTTCTCACTGTTCTAGTGCAAATAGGTGATTTAATACACATGCTCTCCAACTGTTGGATCCATGCAGGATACAGTAATGAGAAGTAGAGAAATCTACCTGACCCCATAAAGTGGGGCTCTGTGTCACGACTAAAGCAGATCTCCTCCTTTTTCAGGAGTTTCTGGGACAGAAGCCATTAAAACAGAGGTTCTACTGCCCGTGTAGAGCACTTAACAGGGCTGTACAGTACTAGCACAAGGGGACAGCACAAGGGAAAATTGGTACAGGGGCCAATATATACATTTAACTTCAGGCAAGAGCCGTCCACAGCATATGGAACCAATCTGACTATTTGTAAGGAGAATAGTGACAGACAGAACCAGTAAGAAGGAAGGAGTGAGTTAATAGGAGAGAGGAAGACAGAAGGTTAAGGAGAGAGTTAGATCATGTATGCTGACCAAGAGGGAGAAAGAGTGAATGAGACAGACACAGAGGCAGAAATAGATTCACAGAAATAGAGGAGGAAAAAGGCATACTCAACATGAGGAAGAATAGATGAAAAGCAAAGCATAAAAGAGAACCCATGGGCAAGAAAAATAAACTAGACAGTGTTGGCTAAAAGCACCAGCTACTACAGTGAGCCTATATAACCTGGAGTCAGGGGAGACTGGAGAATAGGCTTACCCTTGTATGACAGCTTTAGTCTGGGTACGTTGTGCTTTGGATCAACTCCTCTTCCCGGCTGCACCGCCCCACACAGCAGCACTACAATCCCAAGCAGGTATTCCATGGTGCTGGAGTGCTGCTGGCTGGCCTCCAGACCAGGGGGGCACTCACAGCCCGACCAGTGCCCTAAGAAGAGTGTCTTCCACTGGGGTACACCAAGCTTGGAGAGTCCCTACACTCAAGCCCTTAAAGTAGAGGTTCCAGGGAGGGGGGAAAATCCTGGCTGTGCTCCCCAGCTCAGAGTGCAGACTGTGTAGGGGACTTCTGTAGTGTGAAGTCGGCAGAGGAGGTGTCGCTCACATGGCTCCCCCCGTGGAGGTCCAGGCAAGATAGTCCCCCGGCTGATCTGTCCTCCCCCAGGTGAAGGCTCAGCAGTGCTTCAGCTTGGTGTGACTTAGATGAGTGGTAGATGCTGTGTAAAGGTAAATCAGAACACTTATCCACAACAGTAAGGCTATCCTTTCCTAGAGATTTTTTTATATCTCTTTCTGCCTTCTTCTCTTTGAGCAGACACTCACAGCAACCCTCTAATCCTTGTGTGCAGCTCCACCAGACTGCGAGAGAGAGAGAGAGAGAGAGAGAGAGAGAGAGAAAGAGAGAAAACGAGAGAGAGAGGAGGGCACTATGACTTGAGAGAAATGATGAAGCCAGTGTAGTGGATAGAAGTATTGTGAATGGTTAGGTTTTAATAGTTTTGACTCATCCCTCCCCATTTCCTTTTTTTTATTAGTCATCAGTTCCTCTCTTATGTTATTCTAATGTCTTACAGCAAAACTCTTCCGCTCTCTCTTTCAGATTTTCTGCTGTTCTGTCTCTCTGGCCACGTACAGTAATTCACAGGTTGATCTCTGAGTGCCTCTATCAGCTAGATTCATGGCAAGCAGGTTGTAACGCTTAGCAAGGAGAGTAAATCCTTTTAGACAAAAGAGCAACACTTTAAAGTGAAACTCCAAATAAATGCAATGTAAAGGTGTCTGAGTTTCCTCTTCCAACAGTATTAGTCCTGGAGGTAATTTTATTTTGCTTTTTCTTTTTCGTTTGCTTGTTTGGTGTTTTCTGTCTGATTATTTCATTTTAATTTTATTTACTTATTTATTTTTTAATACTGCATCTGTAAAGGCTTTAGAAATGAAAATATTATTTTCTACATGTTTATGTTCTCATCTTGATTCTGGAAATTGTAATAAGAAAAAAACTGTTAACAGTTGGCTTAAATTTTTAGGTGAAATGGTGTAGAAGAAAAAGACTCCTGTAATGAAGTTGTTGTTTAAGTTAAAACAGGTAAGTATTTCTTTAGATTGACAAATTTCATATATGTGTTAAAACTTTTTCAACATCTAACACATTATATGTTTTTTGTTGCAGCCGTTTCTGCATGACATCATGATGTGTGATAATATGCCCAACATGAATTCATAAAACACACCATTTTCTTATATAGGAATTATAGGGCAGCACAGTGGTGTCTCACAGCAAGAAGGTCCTGGGTTCAAATCCACCAGTCGGCTGGGGACTTTCTGTTAGTTGGTGATTCTAAATTAGCTGCAGGTTTGAATGTTTGCCCTGTGACCTGTCCAGGGTGTATCCTGCCTCTTGCCCTATGGTAGCTGTGATAGGCTCCAGCCCTCTTGCAACCCTGAATTGGATAAGTGGAAGAAAATGGATGGATGGATGGAAGGAAGAAAATGGATGGAATTAAATAATTACAGGGGAGAAAGTCCAATAGAAAGAAAGAATGCCTGCATTAACCTCTTTTATATTTTATTGCAGATTAAACTTTTGAATTTTTTAGGGTTTTTTTCTTTTAAACTTTCAGTAAGACGGTGGTGGTCCTAGGAAAAGTTTAGAGAAATAAATCAGTACCAGGCATGTCAGAACAACAGTGTCTAATTTCTATAATAACAATATTATATTTATGCCAAGGCCCTCCAAGATTATTTTAATATGGTTGGTGTCTAATATTATTATTGTCTAATATTTTTTTATATTGAAATCCAATATTTTATTCATATACTTTTCACACACACAGAACGTTGCGCTCGAGTGTGTTTTCGACTTATCCAGATGAAACCTCACTGTTAAAGAGAACACATGCTGGTAGTTAACCTGCATAGTCTGAGACGGATCCTGTCTCTGCTAAAGTCATTCACATCAGCGAGGCAGGTCAACAACACCCCCCTCTTCTTAACCCCCGCCAGCCCCTGCAGGTGCTGGTGTGTGTGTGTGAGAAAGAGGGGGCACCTCCTGTTTCCTCTGAGGGGTGACATAGCAGTGGTGAGGTGATAAAAGCTTTGATAAACAGGGGTGCTGATGTGTCAACTCACATGCCTCAAGACACTAAAGGAAAACAACCTGGGAACTGGGCTGGTCTAAGTATGCATCGTGAGTGTGTTGTAATATGAGGGCACCCTTATACTCTACCCTTATACTTATGCTTGCACCAGTGTGTTTGTGTTTTGAGACTTTTGTTGTTGTATCATAAAGCATATCTGAGCTGTGTGTATTTGTTTGTAAGATTTAGCATAAGTTTTGATATCAGTTGCACAAAAAAAAAGCAAGAGAAGTTAGGATTTGGGATATCTGCCTCTTTCAAGAAGGTTATTTCCAGTTTATTAAGACTTGGATCATATTTTTGTAGTTTCAAACATCATTTGTTTTGCTAAACAAAGTATTATTGAAGTCAGTGGTTCTCAAGGTGGAATCAAAAACCCATTGCTGAGGAGTCCACAGAATAATTTTAATAGTTAAGAAGTGGATATCTACAGATTGGGACAACTTATTGCAAAACAAAAAATATCTTGTGACTTTGTGGCCAATGTAAACTCAAATATGACCGTGACAGATCACACCACATGCTCCTTAAGTTTAAAAGTTTTTGCAATGCAAATAGTTCTGGTATCTAAGAGTACAAATGGGGTTCCTGGCCTAAAAGAAATGCTTTAAGTTAACTACTGTACTCAGGTCTGGAAATGCAGCAGCACTATTAAAAAAAAAAAATTGGTCAGCAAATAAGTTTTAAAGCCTAGTCAAAGTTTTCTAGAATAGTAAATGGAAGAAAACAGTTGAACCATGACAGATGATGGGCTGTGTCACGTAGGTTATTAATAAAAATTCAAATCTGTTTGATTTTCATCCCTCTGGGTCTTCTTTTTAGCATAAATCTCAGCAATAACTTGGTGAATACATTAATATGGCTAAAGCTGTGGAAATAAGCAGAAAAAGAATAATTTTCCTTTAAAGCCCCTAACCTTTTTTGATGATCACAGAATTGATCCATTGATTTAAATTATAATAATGAAGTTATTTATTGTTTGTACATTTACAGTCCTTCCTTCTGCTTTAGTGGGTGTAAGTGAATCTTGATGTAAATGTTTGTTGCATGCATCCGTCTTCCATTATACATTCACTTCCACCACCGTGGCGTCCTCTGCTTTGTATCTCATCACCCCTTTAGTCTAAACAGCCTTTTTAGCTGTTTACCCAAAACAAAAAGATGTGTGGACAGACACATGAAAGTACCCTCTCTCATCTCACTCAGCCCATCTCCATTGACCTCTGCCTCTCTCCTCTGCCCTGATCCACCACCTTCCTTCCATTTATCTGCATTAGCCAAACTAATAGCGGCGCAGCTACCTGCATCGATCCTCACCGCTGGAGTGAGATGTGCTGGAACACGCCTTCATGGGTTGCCCTTTAGGGAGTGCAGCAACAGTCTGACCTATCGTTGCAGATCTATTTGCGACACCCCCCTGGCACCGCGGCAGCCGGAGCGGCCCTGAGTAATGACGACTTAATAAATGGTGACACGCCGTTGGCGGCGGAATGAGATGCCCATTGACAAGGAGCTTCCACAGGCTTTCAGCGCCTGACGGTAAAAATAGAAGAGGACACGAGACACCCTGCTTATGAGGACACAGCGAATAGGAGAGAGGCGTCAGGCAGGTCTGTGTGTGCGGCGAGTGTCAATGTGCTGTTACTGATATGACGGTGTATCTTCATCCGGCGGTATGGGAACCGCTGTTAATGCCCTGTGTGTGTGTTAGAGAAAATGATTACGGTAAGATGATCCCTGATGTCTGTTTTAAAGTGAACATTGGAAATGTCCCACCCTGTACTTCGCACACACACGCCACCCTTTGACCTCTTCTCTTCTTTAGCACACGCATAAAAACCCTCCTGCTCATACCCTAACTGACCCCATGTTCCTGAGGCCATTGCCACTGAGAGTAACGCCGAAAAACTGGCCGCTGTCCCGATAAATGACATTTCAAGTTCAAGGTACGGACAGCCACCATTTCCTTGATACTGCAGGGGTTCCTCTTCTTGTTCACTTCCTATTCCCAAAGACCTCCGCCCACTCTGTGTTAACAAAGGTCACACAGCAGCCCCTTACTCAGCAAATGACATATCCAGGAAATGAGAGGAAAAGGTCAGGATAGATAGGAGGAAGGATAGAGGAAGAACAGTAGTATGTAGTGGGAGTTATGAAAGAGCAGCATCTCCTTGTGTGTGCTAGTGAACAGCTAACCAAGGCCCTAATGTTGCTTATTTGGCAAGCAAAAGAAGGAGACTAGGGTCAGTGTGGTGTATGTTTTTCATATGCACAAATATGTGCGTGGGAGGGGCAGGAAAGGGGTGCTCATTTGACACCTTAAAAGATACAGTAACATGACAAGTTGAGAAAGGAAACTGTAAAATATCAGCTATAGTAATACTGACAGTATTTACTGCAAAGGGGAAGAGAAGGACAGAATGAGTTAAGACCAATTACTTTGCAACTCTGTGCTTTTCCATCACACACATTTTGTAGTAAAAAGGAAAATTACTTAATATATCACCAGTTGCACAAGTGGTATGTCACAATTAAGGATTTGCCTGATCATGTAGCAGGGTATGGGAAAGCAACCAAAAAACCCAAAACATCTGTGTGGACAATCATCATTGGAACTCTGTAAATGTATATTTTTCTGTCAGAGGTTTACAAAGAGCTATACATCAAAGTAGATGAAGCCTGAAAGTATTTTTCCGTAACCATGTGAAAGTGTCTCAATATTAGGGTCTCTAATATTCCTAACATACAGAGAAAGAGAGCATTTTTAACAGGAAAGACAGCTAAAGTGTGATAGAAATAAGCCATTCTTTAACCCCATGCTAAGCCTTTGAAAATCACAAAATATGTAAAATCATCCCCCTAATTTACTGGCTGCCCAGTCAAGTGCTGACACCTGTATCTGCTCTTCCATGCTCTTTTAGCTCTGCTCTTTTAGCTCGTCAAACAAAGTGGTGGTTTCATTAAAAATCAATTCTAGAGCTCATTAACAATGCTTCCTCTACCCCAGAAGAGCCTCCACCTCTGGTGGAGGGAAATGGGAGGTTTCCCTCCATTTCATCGCTTCTCAAAAGGTCAGAGGTCGTCCTTCAGGTTTACAATGTGGGTCACGCAACCCCAATGTGTGCATGACAGAACTTGGGTAATCTCTTTTAGCAAGAAGCTCCACCTACGCATACTAACACGCAGCTTCATGCATGCACATGTAGTTTCAGCATCCACTCAAGACAAGGATGGGAATCGGAGCACAAATAAACAAAAGTGGAACCACATTGCACCAGGGGAAAGCTGTAACATCTGTTGCAATGAGGGAGGGATGGATGAAGGGAAGCTGTTGGGTGTATTTATTCATTGCTGATACATTTCAATCCATCTTCTGGTGACGGAAGTCTCCTGTGGAGCTCTGACTCACACAGATGTGTCTATCCCATACATCTGATGACGGTGGTACCAAGGAGATCAGGAACCATTTACAGGAAGGAAGGAAATTTGACTGAGGTGTCACACTGATTCATAAAAACGGATAATTTCCTGCGCAATACTGCTGACGTTCACAAGGGAGGGGGTTGTGGAGGAGTTGTTTTCTCTGACATTAACAGGCTTGCACTTGTTGAGCCACAATTTAATGAATTCACAAGTGTAATCTGTCCTTTTGAATAACTATGTAAAGCCAACTACATTTCAACTTAAAAAAAAAAGAATTATGTTTAGTTACTGAGCAACTTTCGAGCTCTAGGATGAAAGACTTCTAACTTGCTTGATTCCAAAGAAAGCTCATCATGCAGCATCACTGATGCGGAAAAGACCAATAGAAACCTTAAAGTGAGGGGGGAGTGGACTAATCCAGGACCTAAAGGATTCCTTTAAATTGTATGTATATGTAAATGCAAAACACTCGCATTTCTGAATGAAGGTTTGTTGGGGGAGGACTTAAGTCTGCAGTTGGGCTGAGACAACAGTGGAGAAGCTCATTATTCCCTCTATGTAGTTAAATCAGGGAGCTTATAGGCCTCTAAGAACTCCCTCACCCCTTCCTCCTATCTGCACCCAGAGTCAAAGTGAATAGAGCTTGTGAGAGATCTCTTCAAAGAGCATTAACTTCTCTTCTAGGTCGGTAAAATTAAACTGAGTGGCAAGAATTTTGTGTGGAAGTAATGATGAGACAAAAAGCATGAGAGTGGAAGCTTATTCATGCCTTTTCTGGTTTCAGATTAAGTTTTATTAATACTAATATTACTTGTTTTGTCATCTTTTATTAAGAGTTGACAAATAAATCCAGAATTTAACTTAAGATGGCTGGTTAGACAAATCAAATGTCTAAAACTGTTATCTTACTACAATCGTAGCGTATGTACAGTATGTATTTATGTATGTCTGTATATACCCTATCGCCTCCTTAATGGGTGGGCCAATCTGAATGAAACTTTGAATGAACATCGTCACACATACAGTTATTATTAACATCTATATGTTTTTTTAAAAAAAACCCATTTATTATAAATCCCAATTCTTATGATTTCCCTAAATATTATGTTCACTTCATCATCCCCCAGTGAATGCGATGTTATGTTCTCCGTTTGCGTTTGTTTCACGTGTCATATTCAACGTATGTCGCCCGTATGTAATTTAACAGTCACCAAAATTTGTGTCTGCGATGAAATTTTGTTCGAGTCACCACTAAATAGGAATGAATGATTTGAAAAAGTGCTGCAGGCCTGGTATGTCTAATTTATAACATCAACAGGTTACAGGTTTTGCATTCAGCATTTAAAGGACAAGCATTTAATTTGAAAGCAACTTTCCACAACTCCAATGCAAAGTAAAAGGAAGCTAAAGTTACACAGTCCTGGCCTTATTCATGTTATGGAAATCTGAAATAAATCAATTTTCACACAAACAGGTTGTCTTTGTGAGGTTTTAATTTGCCTTTGCAAAGGGGTCAAACAACAATACAGACAGCATGACAGCAGTCTGCATGCTTTTTTACAAAGAGAGACTCTAAGCCTAGAATATTTATAGAGACAAGTTATCTATGTGTCATGGTCACAGAATGCTGTCAGAACACTGTGTAATAAAAGATAACTTGTACATCAACATGTGGTATATTTGAAAGATTACATGGAGACAGAATAAGACAATATGAAGCCTTCCATCCATTAAGGTCATCTTGACACAGAGAAGGAGCAGAATCTTAAAATTTTCCATCACATGCAATAGTCTGTTTCTTTTTTTTTAATAGCAACAATGCACCTTTCTTGTAAGACTCACATGGACTTTTTTGCTTCACTGTACTGGAGTGTCAGCTTTTACAAGCAGGCCTAATTAAACTGCAGGGCACTGCCTCAATATGTGAGCGTGAAACAAGGGATAAAGTTTCTGTGCAGACCCACGTGAAGACGAATACCTGAGGTTGATGTAGTCTACATGGTCTTCATAATTATTACCAAGTATTTATGCTGTAACAGCTTTCTGATTCTGAAACCACAGTTGTTGCTCTTAAAATAATGCTACACATTTTTTCCCAGCTGGCTTAAATACCATGAAATATGTGTATTTCTGCAGCATCCTAACAACAACTCAAAATAAAATTTGACCAAAATTATATAATGTCATCAGTATTATCTGACCAAACAAACAAAAAAAAGATGTAAAACTACTTTTAAATTGAACTTGTCTGCATCTTCAACTAACTATTATTTTGATTCAAAATAATAGTTGAGTATTTTATATAATAAATGACTGGTGCACAAATACAATAAACTCAGACTATCAAAATTTTCAAAAGTGAAATTTTCAGATTGCTTCTTAATAACTCAGATTAATATTATAGACTATTTTTAACATTATTTTTTGGCAATTATTTGGGCTTTATGGGTAATAAAAATTACAGTAAAATGCTGACAAGAAATGCAACCATCACACCCCCATAAAGAGTATTTTTTAAATGATTTCCAACTTTTTTTCGGTAATGTTTCGTCAAGAGTTGCTATGGAAAACTTGAATGTCAGTGTTTTTGTTTTTTTTGTAGTTATTGATGAGTGATAACTCCAACCTGGCTACAAAGCAGTGTAGAGCTAATGTTGGTCCCCAACTTGGATAAATGGAGAGGGCTGCATAAAGAAGAGTATTGGGTGCAAAAGTTTTGCAAATCAAATATATGGATCATCAAAAATGAGATTTCCATACTGGATTGGTTGAGGCCCGGTTAAGCCACCGGTGCTCTTGATCAACAGGATGCCGCTTAAAACTACGTTACAACTGGGCAAAGACAAAGGAGGATGAGAGGGGAAAGGAGTGTTTGGAGGCAGAGAGTGTGGCGGTGAGAGTAGGGACTTAAAATGTAAGGGACTATGACTGGTAAAGGGAAAAGAAAGAAGACCACAGAGAAGGTTCATGGATGTAGTGAAGGAAGACATGGAGAGGGTTGGTGTGACAGAAGAGGATGCTAGAGATAGGGTGAGATGGAGGCAGATGATCTGCTGTGACGACCACTAATAGAGAGCAGAGACAAGAAGAACAAGACGAAGATGAGGGATAACTCCTATTTGCTTTCGTACTCAGTATGTAGCAACAAAATGCCAAACAGATGCCCAAACACACAACCCAACTCTGGAATGCTGTTGGCTCCCATCATGTTTCATCCATATCAAGTTAGGTAACAACATCTATACCAACTAACATCTTCTCCAAGCATAAACAGCTTGTATATCCATGTCTGTGTCACACAATCCAAGAATGTGACTGTAATGAAGAATAAGACCTGTGTATGAGTTTTTTTAGCTGCTTCATAATTTATTCTGTCAGGAAGAAATTCTTTTAGTATTTTATCCGTCTTCGTCTGCAGGGCTGACAGGGCCGGAACAGTGACACAGCACTCCATCCCGCTCTTCTATTAAATATTTACACGCTTGTGAAACATATAAAACTAACCGCCGGCGCTCGCATTACTGCGCAGCAGAGGAGTCAGATTTAATATGGCTCACATTCGCTTCCAAGAATATGTGTGTTAAATGAGGAGAGCTGGAGCGACAGATAGACACATAGAGACACCAACTGCGTTCGTCCTGCTGAGCAAGTGGTCAAATGGGAGTTCTCTTGTTTTTTAAGTCAAACTGAAGCGTAAAATCCCACAGCTCCCTTTATATCTTATATTTTTCTGTAAAACGTCTCAACCTATTTTATTTATGACATATCTGACTTATTTACTAGAGCATGTTCAGGAAAGTTAGCTGAGGGATTCTGGCTGGCACAGACTTTCCAATTCCAGCTTTTTTATTTTTAAAGAGAATGGAATAAATCAAAACATCTCAATAATGTTAGTGTTTGAGCCTGGCAGACATAACTAATTGAATTACTTGTCAGTGTTGAGAAGACTGACTAATGAAGTTTTACTTTCCAGGAATAACATTAGTCACAAAGTCTGAATTTAGTTAAACTGGCCATTTTAAGCATCACCACTCCATATATATGTACCGTTTTGCGGTTTATGCATCTCACCGCATCCATCACATTAATGAAGCATAGATAAATAAAGGACACTGATACTTTTCAGTGTGGAATTATTTTATGGTGTTGAATATTAGATTTGTACAGTGTTATTACTTTTTTAAAAAAAAATATCCAATCATTTGGAAAGTTGAGAAACTGAGCAAAGTCCATTTTCAGCAGCAGGAGATACTGCTCTTACCAATTCAGAGTGTATAACTAATATATTGCATGAACGCGACAGTAAATTCCTGCTCTCAGGAAGTAATAAGTAAAGTGATAACATTCCTTTTAAAAGAATAAATGAGAAGGATAATATACCTTGAGAAGTAAGCCCAGCATTGATCACTACCATATGACTGCAGTTAAAGCTATCTGAAAGTAAAATTGTGCATTTTTAGCTTGCTTGCCAAATGTCTCCCTTTCGTATAATAGATGCCTTGTGGCATGTGGGCGATTCACCCACCACATATTTCCCCACTTTGCACCAGCTGTGTGAACAGGCTCACACATCCTCACCAAGGGAAAAGTGTGCTGTGTTTTATCAAGAGAACAAAACTAATCACGAATACACTGCAGTTTTGTTAGACCTGCTAAACTTTTTCACCTCTCATCATCATTTGTTTTTCCTTCAGATAAAACCCACACTCTTTAACAGAGCTATGGACCCTTGTTTTTAACCTTTTAACCGTAATTACCTTTTTTTAAATTTATTGTCTCAGCCCTCTCCCAAAACCATTAGCACAATATTATCAGTTCAACTTTATCAAGGCTCATAATGCAGCCTAGGGAAACTCCAGGAAACCTTTGTTCCTCAGTCTGTGTGTGGGGGAAAGGTTCATGTCTGTCACCTTTAACTTTTTTATGAGACCCCGTGTCATGTAACCTCGAGAACAAAACTGTCATGTACTCCCATTCATTACCAGGCAGACAAAGTCCTCGTATTCTGTTAGCTTTACAGCATTCATATAGAGCCCTGAGTGAACACAAACCATCTGTGTAAACACAGACTTCTGACAGGCCTGCATGGTGAGCGATGAGTCCCACCTGTACAAAAGCACAATACCTCTGGAAAAATCTCCCGGGCTTTCTTAGTGGTTATGTTCTTATAAAAGTCACACATGCACAATCATGCATACTCTTGCTTTAAACCTGGGAGAGGTCATTCCTGATAAGAGCAGTGACTAAAATGACTCACTTCAATTTGACAAGGCATAATTGAAGGACAACCTGCCACGTTAATGAATGATATATCCTGCCATCTCCATTCTCTCTAGCGCAATCACCCACTCACAAATTGATGCTTCACATTTGCCGTCCCTTAGACACCTTGTAAATCAAGTATAATTGACAGACAGAAGTGATGAAATGCAAAGCGGTGCAACTAAATGACTCCATCAGAGCAGCTCCATTAAAATCTCCTAGGTGACCAATTATCTTTCACACCTTCTTGGCAAATAACACAGGCACATTCTAAACAGAAAACTACTGGCTGCACACAAAAGTGCAGAGCAAGTTTGATACAGTATGCAGATATGAAAGTGCTGTTTGAAAAAAAAGGAGGTAACTCTAGAGCAACTATTTAATGAGTGAGGATTTCTAACCAGCTATATATTTGAGACGTCTGTGTACATCCAAACCTGTCATTCCTACAGCAAAAACTTAAGTCTTTAGGCTTGGTCACACCTCTGGTTTTCAAAAGCTGCAGTTCCTTAAATGGCCACTTGAGGTTGGCTCCAAAAGTGAGTAAATGCTCAGACTCCCATCTTTACAGCAACTATAAGTATGTTTGCTGCCTGGTACAAAAAATGGTCTTGATGGTCACCCTTCATAACAACTCTATCAGTGATGAGTGAATGAATGAAGTTTGGATTAGGATTTGTATTTGGACAGCTGGGTTCTCACCATTGACAGTATGAAAGGTGGATACAGCTTCCAGGTCTGAAAAGTAAAGCCAACACAGCAGTGCCTTAAACCAGCATTCTTTTTAGTTGCAAAAACACTTTTGGTCCTATATATTACACATGTGACTGCTAACCACGTTACGTTAACTTCCTCGGTCATATGTTTCAGAAAGGAAAATTATCCAGGCTAATGACTTGTGAGTGACAAGTTGTGAGCCAACGAGCATGTGGTATCACAGTCAGACCCACCCCTCTTTTATTACATTCAGTTTTAAAACACCAAGATAAAATTCTCCCCCAGCTTCAGAACGGGATTTCAGAAACCAGTGGGTGGTGTTTTCAGTCCTGTTGCTACAGAGGTATAAAATCAAGCACCTAACCATGCAGTCTCCCTTTACAAACATTTAACTGCAGAGCTCCAAACCTCCTTTGACATTAACATCAGCACAAAAACAATGTGCCGGGAGCATGGGTTTCCATGGCCAAGCAGTTCCTTTAGGTGTAAAGTGTAGGTAACCCAGTACTTTTGGCCATATATTGTGTGTATTTTATACTATGGCAGCTTTATGGTTCCTGCACAGGCAGCTGCAGCCATTTGCTGTCTGCAGGGGTCACTTCAGTTAATTAGAGTCATTGAACTGGACCTTTTAATGATGTTTGAGATGTTGGTATCCTCTGGAGCAATTTTAATCCAGTTATGTGACAAATAATATCACTTGCTATAAAGTTCTTTGTTCTAACAACCTGTACAGTATTTGGGCAAAGTCTGAGCCCCAGTTTTGATGAGTAAAATTAACTTAACTTAAGACAGCTTCCTCCATTTTACATTTCCTCAAAGAACAGGACTGTCAAGATGGCTCACTGTTGGTCAAAAGTCAGAATTTGCAAGTTGAATTTGTGCATAACAGGAAGGAGGATATTTTCATTTCCACAAAAAAAAATCCCTGAAGAGTTCTCTTAAAGTATTCACTAGCATCTGTCAGAATCAATTTTTCCCAAAGGAAAAAAAAAGTCACTACTCATCCCCTCATCATCCACACACTTCAATCCTTTAATGTATGTAAAGGAATACCTTTCTTGAACTACTTTTCCTGACAGACTGCAGACCAAGAACCATTCTCAACTTGGACTATTAAACCACAGAGATGGATTCAAAGCACCATCCAGAAGATGATTAAGTTTCATTATGGCAAATGAAACACCCCATTACTCTTTACTATCTTATAATAAATGTCTTTAAAGAATTTCCCTGTGACTTTGAAAAAAAGACTGTCCAGAGATCAGGAGGAATGACCATGATGCTGTCTCCTCAACTGACCAAAGAAAATAAGAAAAAAACAGAGAGAATGAGAGAAAGAAGACAAAGAATTATAAAGGTCAGCTATTTGTGTGTTTACAACAAGCCCTATTTAAAATAAATAAGTCAGTGTGTCATTGGTATGTTCTGTTTGACCGGCACAACACAGTCCATCTGGGACTTGAGCTCAAGCATAAAGCTCCAGCTTGAACAGTTTTCTATCTGGGAAATTAGGAGAGAAAACAGACACACAATCAATTTACAGGACAAATGATGAGTTGTGGTTTGTTCCACTACTCAGAGTCACAAACAGGAACCTTAGTTTCTCTGTCAAAGTGCTGATAATACACAGGCAACTGTCATATAATACCGACTTGTGCCATGTCTAAAACACAATTCACAGCACACACAGCGCAGTCTGTTTGGACAGTTCCCTGGAAATTCTGTTATCACTGCATGTCCAGAAATGAATGGAGGGAGGGTGGACAGTGGGTGGACGGTGGAGGGTCTGTGGGGGTGGAGACTTGTTGGAAATATTAGTGGATGGTAGCCCCCCAGCTGAGGCTGTCTGGCATGGGATCAGTCTCATTCCTCTTCAGTCAAAGGCTCCTTTTCTCTGACCCGTCAGTCCTGATGTCTCGGAGAACTGACGCAAGAAATGCAGCTTTAAAAACAGCCTCTGGTCCTGCTGGTGAGAACTGGGCAAAGCTTGCTAACACATGCACGCATAATCGCGTCATGCACGGGCATGCATACAGACTCACTGTACTCTAGCCATCTTGCACTTCAGTAGGGAGAGCCAGCATGATACTGTACATAAGTAAGGGGCTGTGTGTGTGTGTGTGTGTGTGTGGTGGGGTGTTGGTTTTTGATAAAGAGAAAAGATTAAGATGATACAGATATATTGAGTGTCACAAACAGCTGTACTGCATATGTTTTGGCACTGAGTCATGCCTTTGAACTAAAGCCTTTGTGATGACTGTAAAATAAGATGTAGAACACTGACAGTTTAAAAAACCACATCAGTCACCTGAGCAGTGAATGGAGCATAATGGTATACTGTTCAATTTAGGACAGCTTTTTCTTTAGCCACAGTAAAAATTTAAAAATGCCCCGAAGTCTGAAGTCTATTCAGAGCTTCATATGCACAACTCATTGATAAAGCTGCATTCGATCCAACTTTTTTGCACACTTGTCTGCTTCCAAATGGAGCAAAAGAAAAAGAAAAAAGAAAGAAAACTTTTGTGTAAGCACAAAATGCTGGGGCAACCGTTTCCTCCAAAAACATCACAAGTTTCCAGGCTGGTGCCACTGTGGTTCACCAGTCACCTCAGGCATAGAAACTCATCACATCCTGTTTTTCCCGTGCCAGCTAAGTTGGACAATAGCAGCGCATCACTCGTCCCTGTGTTTTTCTTCAGGGTGGATTCTCGTTGGATGATAGATGGAGCGGTGTCCTCCTGTTTCCCTCTGATGTTTGGGCTCTGGATTATCCCTGAGCTCAGTGTGGTTGTTTTGGGTGGATTCTACTCTAATCTTGTGTGCTTCTGTCACACTGCGATGAAAGACAGCCTGTTGGTATTGGCTTAATTCTGAGGCTGACTCATAGGCACAGGTGCATTGTGAGAGAGAATTCACACTACTGGGCCCTGACCCTTACAGTGCATTTGCATCATCAATAATGTTTACTCTGAAATCAAACTGTACAAAATAATATGGCGTTCATCCAAAAGAAATGGAAAATAATTAGCTGAGTGGGGATTTCTGTTAACACTTAATTCACCCTACAGCAGTCAAACATACCAATTTGAACCTGATTTTGCAATGACTAGACAGTTTGCTGTATTCTGCTTTTTCCCTCGCTAATCCTTTAAAAGGGTAGAGGTTTTTAACACAAACAAGTCACTGTGTTCTTTGTTGTAGGATTTTGCAAAGTTGACAAGTTTAGCCTCTTCAGCTAAGCTATTCATGATTAACACAACTATATGTTCAATATAAGAGATCACCTTAAAAAAACAGCTGTCAGAGCAAATATGAAGGCAAAACCTACATCTCAAAACAAGACATGTCCTCTGACAAAATGCCTACCCTTTGAGTCATCTATTATTATCCGCACGCACCAACACCGTAGAATCATACTATGTAATCTTTACAGCAAGGACATGTCCAAAAACACCTGCATGCCACAGGTGTGTTTGAATGCTTTTGAGAGTCAACATCCTTTACTCTTTTGTTGCATTGACTTCACAGATTTGAATCACATCACCCACAGCGTGCAATTTTGCTCCCAAAGGCCAGAAAGCAGAAAAAAGAAAATTCGCAAAGTTTCCAGGTTTGGAATCATAATTCTTTAACCAGTGTTCATGGATTACATTTTGGCATTTCTAAGGATTTTCTTTGGGTAAATGAATTACTATTATAAATAATTAAGTGAAGAGGAGATTGGCTGTTTGTTGGCTATATAAATTGTGGTAGGTGCAACACACAAAATCCCCCAGTGGAGTGGACAAGCATCTTAACACACTGCTACACAGCATGAGGCCTCTTATCCTAGCCAGACAACTCCTATATTTTACGCTTGACCAAGAACCAACATGTTTTGATTTCAGCGACTAAACAATAGCATTTAAAACATACATGTATTCATGTCAGGGTGGGAGAGTCTTCTTATTTGGCTGTCTACCTGCTGGGGTGTGATGAGTAAACAGCGGCTCTGCATGGTGGCAGTTGGTGGTCTAGAGTCTTCACTGGTTTACTGGGGATTCGTTCCTCTGGGGAGCAGTCCTGAAGAAGAGGGGATTACCTCAATCCTCTCTCCCTGCTTCACCCCTTCCAAATCGACACTTCAGATTCAAACAAAGGCCCAGGGACTGTGGGCCTCAGGCCCCTGGCGCGCTGCTAATCCCATTCCAGCTGGACAACAATCCGTCTGGCTGGTGGCCCCTGCGGGGCTGTAAGCTCCCGGTAAGAGGCTTGAAGGAGAAGTCAGACAGCTCGTCAAGGATGAGGACTTAATTAGGCATGCAAAGTCAACCTGTCTAATTGAAAAGATTCGACCCAAGTGCCGCCACAAGAACAGAGGAGTGGACGTGAGGGGTTTTTCTGCATTGTACATGGTGTTTTGTTGCCAAGCACAGAAAAATGCCAGGGATGAACTACCCCAACATGTTTACATGTTGGCAACATGTAAAGGACCTGTTTGTAAGGTTAATTGGGCTGGACAAAGTGTTGAGATAAAATCTGGAACAACATGTCTTCAAGTTTTTTTTTGGATCTGAGCTTAATCTTTCATGACTGGCTTTATTGGTGGGGTCAGAAGTGTAGTTCTGGGAGTGATTCTACAAGCTGGTGTTACTGAACGACTCCAGCTTAGGAAAAACAGGGTGTGCTTGACAGTTTGTGACTTTATTCCCATTCGCCTACATGACAATGGGCACGAATGTGTGTATTTGTCAGTTCATGACTTTCATGACTATGTGTGCGCCAATAAACTCTCAAGTGTGCTTGGAAGAGAAACGAGTCACTCTGGTAGGTTTGTGTACCCAGGCTGAGCTGATGTCAAAACTCAGTCAGCACTCAGTGGACAGACAAAGCACACACACCTCGGCGAAATAAAACAGAAACTCTCTTGACCCCATCTTTCTTTCCACTCTCCATCAACACTCTGTTTAAGCATGCCATCATCGCTCTAGCATAATGTGTTTAGAAATGTTGCACTCCCTCAACCTCTCCGACTCTGTAATGCATTTTGCTACACGACCCCCATCTCTCTTATCCATAATGTGTTTGAATACGCCACCTCTCCCCAAACACAGTGTGTTTAAAGAATGCCACACTCTACCGCTCAGGCTCAATCACTGTAACATGTTGGAGAGTGCAGGCTACCTCTCTCTTTGTGTATTTTGTTTGACGATGCTAGCCTCTTCGACGCCTCTTACACCTAATGTGTTTGAGCATTCACAGAATCACAGGATCACATACACCCACATGAACACATGTACACAACAACACACATGCATTGTGATTTATTTTTTTGCTTTGAGCATACAACCGATTAAGCTGGTTGCAGAGAAAATAACTAATTTATGAGGCAAGGCAGCAGCCAATTCTGCCAGCATTTATTACACATTATTGTAAGACCAGAGCTTGAATAGATAAAATACACTGAATATATATAATTAAAAATGTATTTTTAATGCATCTTTGAGACTGGTTATAAGGTTAGACATCTATTATTTTAGTGGCATGTCTCTGCAGAAGGCAATATCAGTGTGTTGCTTTTGTCCAGAGTAAAATATTTTAAAAATGAATGAATGGATTTGCTCAGACATGCACGGTTACCAGATAATGAATCTTATCGTATTTGGTGGAACTCACTTTTTTTCCTTTTCCTATGGGTTTTCGTGCTAGTTAGCAAGCAAGTAGCTAGCAAGCTAAGCCTTGATGGTGAACTTAGTGAACATTTTTAGTGCTTCTCAAAATCATATCCTGTGCACACCGGCAGGGAAATATATTAGTGGCTCTATACTTACTCTTTATTTTTTTATAGTTCTTTCTTGTCTATTCATCTACTAGCAAACAATGGAAAAAATTACTAAAGCTGCAGCTGCAGTGTGGTGGGGTAAACTATGAACAGGGTAAAGAACCCAGAACTACGTTTTATAAGGTGCTGAAAGGAAAAACTGTGCAGATACAGCCATTGAGAAAAATGGAAAATTTGTGGGATTCTGACACTCTGTATGTGTAGGTGTACAGAAAGCATTTTGTCACTGTCAAATATCCAAGTATCAGTTTTAGGCTAATACATTTCTGTAAGTTGAGCTAAAGCATTTTCACAGATTGAAACTTATGCTAATGGAATGTGGATGATTAAGCTATGAGAATTGGGTTTTGAATTAAATCTTTTTAGCCAGTTACAGCTACAGAATTGTGCAAAACTCTTGAGCACCTTTTAATTTCTTTATATTTTGCTTCAAAGGAGCCAGTCTTTCTTTTAATTTTTTAAAGTGGCGTTGAGCAATAGTTCTCCAGGCTTGCTGAAGGTCTTTATGCTTTTCTTTGGACATTGACTGCTTTTTCTTTCATTTTCAGTCCAGTCTGGCCAAATTTCAGAGAAATGTTAAACCACTTAACACTGACCTATTAATAATTCAAGCATTAAAAGGCATCTAACTCAAAAAAGATGAACCAGTATTGTGTCCACACATAACAGACAACTTAGCAAAGAAGCAATTTTAAATTGTATCTTTAGTATTGTCTTTCACATTTGATGAAACTGGACAAGTGGAGGGCAAAAAAGAAGCTGTTTTTAAAAAAAGGAATATTAAATGCAAGTTAAGAGGAAAATATATTTTTGAGAAACCCAAGGTTAGAACTAATGTGAAGTGTCATATATCTGTTGCGGGGGTTGAACTTTGGAACTGTTGTCCTGGCAAAATTAAAATGTGCAGCACACTGAAACTGTTTAAAACAATTGTATAGAACTAACATAATTATTCAGTATTGTGATAAATGTTTAGTGTGAAGATGGTTTAGATACAAAGAGTTCATCTATAGCTGGATTTGATATGAATGGTATCTCTTTTCTTTTTGTTTCTTCTTTTGTCATGATTCTGTATTTAAATCTAAGGTATCGGGGTAGGTGACCATTTCGGTTTGTCATTTGATTTCTTTTTTTTAATCATTTAATTTCTTGTGATCTAAATGAACTAAATAAAGATAAAGATAAACAAACAAAAAAAACTATCCAAACCAGATGAACAGTATTTGATATTAATGCCCTTAAGAAATAGGAAAAAAAACGAAAAACAAAAACAGCAAAGACCTGACACAGGACCTGAGAGATGCATCTGGCCCTCCAGTTGATCCATCTTTGCTGAAGCCTCATCAGAAATGGTCTTAGTGGAAGGCTGGCTGTCAAGAAGCCATTCTCAAGAAAGGGAAACAGGGAGAAAAGGCTGAGGTATGCTAAATTACACAAGAACTGGACTGAAAATCTGTGGCAACAGGTCTGATGGAGTGATGGATCCAAATTTGAAATTTTTGGCTCAAATTGTCATCAAAATGTTCTGTCATGACAGAACCACGAGGTTCTGTCATGGTTTGGGGCTGCATTTCATCCAGTGTTATTGGAAATCTTGCAGAAAAGTACTGTCAGGTTTTGATCCACCATGCAATACTATCTGGAAAGTGTCTGATTGGCAACAGCTTCATTTTCCCACATAACAGTGATCCCAAACACACTGCAAATGTAGTGAAAGCATAACTGGATAGAAAAGCATGCAGTGGAACATTTTCAGTCATGGATTGGCCTCCCCAGAGCCCAGACCTCCACATTATTGAAGCAGTGTGGGATCATCTTGACAGAACAGAACAAAAGGCAGCAAACATCCAAAGAAGAGCTTTGAATGTCCTTCAAGAAGCCTGGAGAACTATTCCTAAGAACTAATCAGGAATAGTTTTAAGATTCTGCTTCTTACTTTCAAGTCTCTCCATAATCTTGCACCTCCATATCTCTCTGATCTTCTGCACATCGCCACTCCTTCCCGTACTCTAAGATCCTCGTCCTCTGTCAGTCTTATTATACCTTCTGCTCGTCTGACCACCGTGGGCTTCAGAGCTTTCAGTCGAGTAGCCCCTCGTCTTTGGAACTCTCTCCCACATCACATTCGCAACGTTGACTCTCTCCCTATTTTTAAAGCCAGTCTTAAAACACATCTTTTTACGCTTGCTTATTCTGTTTGATTTTAGTTTATGATGTATTGACTTTTAATTTTATAGTGTCTTTCTACTGCTATTTTACCTATGCTGGGATTTTGTTGTTTAATTGTTTGTAAGGTGTCCTTAAGTGTCTTGAAAGGCGCCTATAAATGAAATGTATTATTATGGTTACTTAAAAAAATTACAAGAAAGCTTAGCTAAGAGAGTTCAGTCTGTGTTAAAGAATAATTAACTAGTTAAAGAATTGCCTTTTACACTGTATTTACACATGAGGTGAGGGATAGGAAAGCGGACCCAAACAGAAGACGAGCCGTTTATTAGGCTGATATTCAAAAAACCCAAAAGCAGAATCCAAGAAAAAGAGCAAATAGAAATCAAAATAATCTCTAAGGTACATGGAAGGGAAACCACTGGGGAGCTAAGCAGACAGTATGACACAACAGAGGACACAGGGAGACTGAGGCTATAAATACACGAGGTAACAAGTGAAGTGGAAACAGGAGGGTAATGTGACACAGTTGAAACTAATTAAGGCAATGAAACACAAGAAATCAAACTGAATGCAAGACACAGGAGACAAATGACTACCAAAATAAAAAAGGAAGTGAGAAACAATAACTGGAACAGGGAGATACAGAGACAAGAACTTTACAGAATCACTAGCCCTGAACAAAAGTGAACTAGACACAGAACAATGAAACAGAGGGAGACACTCATGGAGCAAATAAACTTTCAGACAAACAGTAAGTGGAACTAAGGACTAAGGACTCAAAATACTTAAGAAATGAAGATAAAAATATAAACAATAACCAAACTAAGGTTAAAACTGTTTAATAATAAACAAGATTTTAAAAGTCCAAAACTCAAAACCGTGGGTTTAAGACCACAACAGTATGCTTGTTTCAATAAATTGCTGCACCTATTTCCCACTTTCCCATCTAAATATAAAGAAATGAGGGGTGAAAATATAAAGAAAATCAGTAATGCTGAACTTACATAATGTTTAACAGAGCTTCTATTATGGCTTGAGGGTTGTTTTCTTACTGCAATTTCATTTACTTAGATGTCACAAATTTTGGAATTCATTCATTAGTGCCAAATTTGAATGCCGCACAGGAGATTCAATTATTAGCATACTTTAAATCAGAGAGGAGAAATGATTTATTCAATTAGTAAAATCAGGTGTCAGCATTTTGTGGGTGGGTCTTTCTTACACAACCATTTTTCTCCTTTGTCTAAACTAAAATGTCTCTTTCCCTTAATCATTCAGTGTCTCAGCGTGTCCTCTTTATTCTCCTCTAATAATCTCACTTGGATCAACATATATCTTTCTTCTAGGCTCCTACAACCCTCAAAGTAAACCCCACACTCACCCAGAGCTGTAGAAACCAATCACCCACAGCTATGATGCTAATGGTCTTCATGGGGTGATGGTACTGCACACAATGCAGTCATAAGGGATTAGAGCAGCTCTCTGCACATGGACCCATCACTCATGGGTGAGGACAGCTGAGAGTAAAGGGAGTTTCAACAGAAAATGATTTAACAACTTTCTCTGGGTGAATGTGGATTTCCTGTACTGTGACTTCCATATCAAAAAACCAAACAAAACACGGTTCTTAGCTTTATTATTTGTATCTTTTCTCCAACAGTTATTCCTTCTGTCTATCCCAAGAATTAGACCATATCACAGTCATATGTATAAATAATCCATTGGCTCACAGTTTGTTATCATCACACTAATCTTCTTGTCTGTTTAATATCAAATGCAATGCTTCTGGAATCAGCTGAAATAACACCGCTGGTGTTTCAAGCAATTAACCTTTTCCACTGTGTAAATGGCTCAGGGGGAAAGAAAGAGGAAGTCAAGTGGGAATGAATGTCTGCCTGTGCGCTTCATCCAATCTGGGAGAGTACATGGCACATTTCAGGGAGGCCCCTACTAAGACAGGAATCGTGCAAGAACCCTGCACAATGTGTATTGTGTGTGTGTGTGTGTGCGTGTGTGTTGAAGGGTTTGACACAAATGCAAAAGAAATCAGTGTGGTCTCCAAAGCACCGTTTGGAGCTAATATAAGGGGGTGGTGGTGGTGGTGGTGGTGGGTGCTGTGTGGAAGCTGATGGTAATAGGGAGAAAGGGAGGTAAGACATTAATAAAAACCAAATCAGTCAGGCTTGACATAAACACCCCTTTGTTCTTTGATGTGACGGCTGCAGCCACACAGTCGGCAATGTGATACATCACACACTAGACCGCTGAGGAGCCCCCCCACCTTCACCATCCCCTTTCTATTGCTTCATGAAGCGCACATATACTCACATTCTCTCTGGCTCGGTCTCCAGCTCCCTCACGTACACACATACACACCCTCTGCACCCTCTGAGGTTTAATATCCCCTCCACCTCCATCCCCTACCTAGAGGCCTAATACCCAGAGCTTGATAATAGAGCGCTGTGTCTGATTCGTGTCTGCAGGAAGGAGCCATGAAATTACCTTCCTATGCATCAAGGGCTATAGCATAAAGCTGCACCTCAATCACCAAGAGAATAAGACCTATTGTTACAAGCCAGGGCTTTTAAGAAAGTAAGCGATTTGACTTAGAAAAAAAAAAAGAGAAGATGATAAGACTTGATATCCCTGAATAGTACAACCAACCTCTGAGTTAGAGCTTTACAAAAATCCAGGTCAAGCCCCCTCTGTGTCTTTGAGATCTTGGAAGAAACTCTTGAGCGTGTGATTATATATTAACCCCTAAGTGTGGGAGAAACTCTGTCTTTAGGTTCAGTGATGTTTTATACTGGTTTGTCTTCTTGGAAGCTATAGGGTTAAGCTGAGCTGGGGTTATCAAACTTGGCAAGAACAAATGGCCATTATCCTCTTTTCTAATGATACAATGGCATGTTCCATTGAAACAGTGGCATTCAATGACCCTGAACACTATAGGTAAAAACAGTTTTGCTTGGAAGGTCTTTAATGGGCAGGGGTCAGCATGTCATGTTTGTGTTGCCTGGAGTGAATAACAATAGAGCGGGGTGGCGATGGACAGAGGACGGCAGGTAGACAGATAATTAGATGGATGAGCAGATTTGGAGCTGAATCTTATCAGCAAGGAACAACAGGGAAGCAGACAATATTTGATGTCCCTGTCTCTTTGGTGGAGCCACATCCACATAAGTCCTTACATTCAATGTGAAGCTAAACAGTATCTGCCTGCAAAACAAAACCTTCAAGGCAAACAGTTAAACTGTGGTGTTTGGGATTATTTTGGATGTGTCTGATTGAAGCTTAACAAAGTCAACAGTGACTGAGTTGCAGATATTTTCCAGTACATTAGCTACACATCCACATGAAAATAAAAAAAATCATACATCTAGTTTTTGCTGCAAAAATTATTATCAAAACCAAATGTTTAAAAAAAAAGATTTTTTATATTCAGTGACTGAAGAAACTGAATCGTTTTCAGGCTACTTTTTGGCCATTCAAATGGGCTCTGATTCAAGGAGAACATGATAATTTAGTCTGGAGAGGATTTAAATTATTTTTTGATAAGATGAAATCCGCTAACAGGACCAGACCATAATTTATTTAATTTCAAGGAGAATTACTCAGGCCCTCTGAGCAGAAGCTACTCTTGAAACTCTGGTGACCAAAAAATTATGTTTGTATGTTTTTGTTCCTTTGTAAAATTATCACCCAGGGCCATAATTCAGTATTCCAAATTTAGGCATTTGTCATCATAGACTGAAAGTATAACAAATTTCCAATTAGGTTTAAATAATTTTCAGTGGCGATGCTAAAACAGGTGATTTAAAATTCATCAGTCATGCTGCATAGCCCTGACTGGAGCAAGCAACAGAATAGCTTGTCAGAAGTTTTCATGATTTGTCTCTTTGCGTCATGGTCCTTGGGTTTTAGTTCTATTGTTGTTTCTTCTGTCTATCATTCTTGTTTGCGATTCTCAGTTAAGATATTTTAGTCTTAGTTTATATTGGGCCATTTTTATTTTTCTAGTTTTGATTTTGTGTGTGTTGAAATTTGGGATTTCTCGTTCGGATCTCTTACTATTACTCATTATTACTTATTATTACTGGACACTTTTGAAGCAGTGGTTAAGAGGAAGTCACTGAACAAACTGTTATTCATCATGGATGATCCTGACCGCCCCTCTGCACCACTTCCTGGACAGGCAGCGGAGCATCTTCTCTAACAGACTGATTCAGGAAATCTTTCATACCACATGCTTTCACTCTCTATAATACAATACTGTATATCGGTCTGCCAGGGAATCATCTGACAGATATGATTATTATTAGTAGCAGTAGTAATAGTAGTAGTAGTAAAATTATTTTTATTCATTTCAGCTGCTGTAAGAAAAGAATTTCTTAAATATGAGATAAATATATAGTATTTCTCATTCTTATTCATTCATTATTCTAGTATATTGAGAGTCTTAGTTCTTAGATTTCAAAGTCTTTGATTATTGTGTTTACTTTTTATTTATTCTAGTGATGAGTTTTAGTTTTTATGTTATCTTGTGTTTTGGTTATTGTCTATCATTACTGTTATTTGTATTAGTTTTGCTATTGTTTATGCTTTGGCCCCTCTGTGTTCCCTTGTTGAGCATTAGTATTCATGTGTGTTTTAGTGTATTTTGGCTTTTTCCTGTTGTACTGTGAAGGTTACTTTCCTTTCCTGTGTTAGTTAGCTTCCTATCTGCCCTCCCTTGATTTGCTGATTTTTTTCACCTGTTTTTGATTGCATGCACCTCTGCCTCATTTCCCTCCCGTATAATCACCCCCTTTTGTGTATATAGTCTTTTCTCACCTTTTTCCTTTGTTGTGTCGTCCACGTATGTTCCAGGGCCCTGTACTACAAAGTCAGTTCAGCATACCCAGGGTATCTTTCTGTTATCTGGATTCACTTACTATAACATTGGCAGTCAGGATAAGTGGTCACAAGAAGCTGGTTATCAACCAGTTAAGTTAACCTAGGGTCTCCCCTGCACGTGCTGGCAGCATCTGACCAAGACCTGGGTAAGTGTACTGCCAGCAGTGCAGCTGATTTTATAAAGCAAGATAAAATTATAATATTAGAAGTTAAACACATAACATACAATGGAAGCAACATAGGTGCTACAGACAAATCAGTGGTGTGAGTGTGTGTGAGAGGAAAAGCGCTGTACAGTACTTTAGTATTAAAAGCATTTAAAACACTTTGGTCAGTAAGACTGTAAAAGAGCTACTATATAAATAAAGTTTAGCCTATTTGAAGCCAGAAAGGAAAGCTGGCAAAAATGCTGACTATGTACTGTAAGTTGACAAACTTATCAATATCATTAAGATTCCATCATTAAGACGCGGGGGAATCTGATTATATAATATTTAATTGTTTAATATTATAATCAGGTATTTGGTTAAATAAATGTTTAAGAGGCAGTTTTAGTTTTTATTCTTTGAACTGCAGCCTCACTGTTGTTTAATGGTCTGAGAATAAAGAATAAAGTTAAAAACAGAATTCAAGCGCAGGCTTAGTCTACGTGCAAATTTAATATAATGTCAGCAAGTACAAATAGGTGCTCTGATTTAGGATATTTTAATGCTAATAGAATAATAAAATTGTTGCTCTGGAGCAGGTTAGGTTTGCAGCATAAGCTACCAAGGTGAAGTAAGAAGTGAACCACCTTTGTAGTCGTAGTACAGAAAACCCAAGGTTAATCCTGAAATTACCTGGATAATGTGAAATCCTGCTTTGCAGTTGGTTTTGCTTCCCTGCGTTCTCTCGTTTTCTTACTCTTTGTGTTTTTAGATTTTCCCCTTTGGATTATGTACTTTCTCGATTTGGAAATTGGCTATTAAGGAGCTTGGGTTTTGTTTGCATTCTCTAGGGTTGTCAAAAAAACTGATACTCAGATATTAATCAATACTAACAATTAATATCAGATTAGATACTCATTTGTAGCAGGATCAGTACCAACCGTGCCATCTTCATCTCCTCCTGTTGACACACAACATCACACAGCACTGCTGCAGATAGGGAGGCACGCAGCGCCTCCCCATGAATGCATGAACAGAAGTTCGCCTTCACAACACTAAACAACACTTTATGAGAAATTTACAGAGGTCAGCAAACTCCCATTTCAACAACACTGAAGTAAAAAGTTAACATATATGTTAACCTGGCTGTTAACTTTTAGCAATAACACAATAGCAACATTAGCCATCTGTTATCATTGAGGTAGCAACTAGCAGCTAAGGTCAAAGCTCTTAAAGTCTTAGACTGAAAAAAAGTCTACCAAACAGAACTAGACAGAAACAGTGGCAACCTACTTTACCAACTCTATTTGATTAGCAATGAAAATATGGTGCTAAGTCACTACCTAAAAGAATCTTAAAAGGCTTGTCATATATACAGTATATACCTTACAGTTATGTTACTCTATTTTCTTTCGCACAACTTTAAAATAGTGATGTCATTGATGTTTTTAGTTTTATTGCTCTAATATTTATTTAAAAAAATGCCTCTTATTTTTGTCACACATATCCACCCCATATTTAAAGTGGTATAGAGTATCAAGTATTTTTATTGGTATCAAGTTTAAATATCTAGTGTCATGACAACCCAAGTATCTTCAGTATACTTTCACTTCTTGTTCATACATAGAAATTGTAAATGATGTTTTTTCTTTACTTTTTTTTTTTTTTAAACTGAAGAGCAAGATTAATTTTGTTAATTAAGAGTCAGATTTTCATCGTGAAAGACAAGCTCAGATAAATGTTTACTTAATCGGCAGAGCAAAAACAATGATTTAACTGATGGCTGTTAGTGGTCAATGACTTGAGCTGGGTTGATGAGTTCTGTTGTGGTGACAATACTGTAAACCACGATCGATGAAATTTTCATTAACACTGAGCGACAGGCGTTTCAGACGAGTCGATCCCGAACCAGGACTGACATTGACCCAGTTCCCTCCCTGCACGAGACCTATGTCAGTGCAAGTCCATCATCACTGCCATCAATAGTCAAAGCCCCTGGAGGCAAAATGTGTGTGAATTGATTTCGGAGTGCACATGCACAATTTTACTTGTGGAAGCACTGGACCTCATCCAAAAACCCACATCCATCATTATGAACCTCTGTTATCAATTCACCATTATAGTTAAATTAAAGCTCAGCAGATTCCCACTCAAATGTCTCACTTCATTTGTTATGTGGTTGTTCTCTGATTTGAACAAAAACATACTCGACTTTGGTCTCACATAAAAGGGAAAATAGTTTATTGCTTTGTTTGTAAAAGTAAAGCATCTCAGTGGCTCTAATCATACATGCACATGGCTGTATTCCTGCATCCTTTTTTTCCCTCTCTCACGCCTCTCTATTTGCTCACACACCTTACAAAGCAGAAAACATTGGACAGAAATATAATGCCACCAGCATTACTGCTCTTTTTGTTCTTAACATTCACAAGGGCATGCAAAGAACATTGCAAAATGTTAATATCAAATTTACCTATGCTCACTGTATTTCAGCCATTTTCCTACATCATCAACTCTTGCAATACAACATTTGATTGTTGTACCGTGCAGCATTTCTATAGGCATGTTTAAACACTCACAGCACTTGGTTAAGTTTAGAGAAACATTACTACTAAAGACTGAAAAAGTCAACAATGACTTGAAGTATCAAAGAAGACATTTTTGTCTTGTTAAAAGGCAACCCAAATATGCTTTTCCTAATTTAAGTGTATTTGTTGTGTAAATCAATCCACATGCAAAACTCAGCATGTAGACTCTCCAGTCTTAAAGCCTTGTGCTGGGTTTTCCATAAATACACTACTGTGCAAAAGTCTTGAACCACCCCTCATTTCTTTATAAGCCTTGACTTTCTTGTCAGTAAAGTGGTCTTGAGCAACAGTTCTCTGGGTTTTCTGAAGGTCTTTAAAAAAAAAATTTCTTTGGACATTGGCTGCTTTTTCACTTATTTTCAGTCCAGTCCTTGTACCCAACCATTTTCAGAGGAATGTTTTTGTTTGCCACCAATAAATCAATCAAGTATAAAAAAAGGCACCTAACTAAAGGAGTGAACCAGTGTTGTGTCTTAACAGACAACTTACATTTTAAATTGTATCTTTAACTTAAATTGTATCTTTAAGTTTGTTACTTTGTTACCAGCAGCCTGTTGCAAAAATGGGGGGGGGGGGGGGGTTTAAAACTTTTA
>VUQS01031574.1:0-32719 GCA_015108495.1 Heterochromis multidens | reverse complement strand
GGGGGGGGGGGGGGGGAGTGTTACCATTTCTTTAATCTCTGAAAATTGCCAAAGATAACACAGCTTGACAGGCATAAAAATATTTTGGCACCCAAAGAGTTATTAACTAGAAACTTGGAATATCTCAGCAGTGTTTGCAGTGTCTCCTTAAAAAAATTGAGGAAATTAGACAAGTGGAGGACAAAAGAAGAAGTGGCAAGTCTAAAAAAAAAACTGTCTACAGCAGATAAACAGTATCTGAAAGTCATGTCTTTAATAGCAAAAAAACCAAAACCAAAACATGAAAGACCTGACACAGGACCCGAGAGACACATCTGACCCTTCGGTTGATCCATCTAAGGTTCATTGAAGCCTCATCAGAAATGGTCTCAGTGGTAGGCTGGCTGTCAAGAAGCCATTCTTGAGGAAGGGAAAGACTGAGGTATGTCAACTTACACAAGAACTGGATTGAAAATCTGTGGTAACAGGTCTTATGGAGTGACAAATCCAAATTTGAAATTTTTGGCTCAGATCTCATCAGTATGTATGGAGGAGGTCAGGAGAGAGGTACAATAGTGAGTGTCTACAGCCATCTGTAGAACATGGTACAGGCTCTGTTATGGTTTGGGGCTGCATTTCAGCCGGTGGTGTTGGAGATCTTGTCCAAATTGATGGAATTATGAATGGAGAAAAGTACTGTCAGATTTTGTCTGTGTAGGTTCTCAGTCATCCAGGACATGGCAGTCTAAGGGTTTGAAAGAAGGCAACTGGACTTCTTTAAGTTGTTTGAAGACGTTCTTCTTCAGAACTGAAGAAGCCTTTTGGTGAAAGGCGAAACGTCTTCAAACAACTTAAAGAAGTCCAGTTGCCTTCTTTCAAACCCTTAGACTACTGTCAGATTTTGATCCACCATGCAATACTATCTGGAAATCTTCTGATTGGCAACAGCTTTGTTTTTCAGCATGACAATGATCCCAAACACACTGCCAATGCAGGAAAAGCATACCTGGATAGAAAAAACACACAGTGGAACACTATAAGTAATGGATTGGCCTGCACCAGAGCCCAGACCTCAACATTATTCAAGCAGTGTGGGAGATATTCTTGAAGACTGCTTAAAAGAAATTAAAGAAAGCTTAGCTAAGAGAGTTTGGTCTGTGTTGAAGAATAAAGGTGGTCACATCAAATATTGACTTTAAAGCTTGTTAGAACTGCACAAACTCTCTTTTTACTATACGTACTGTATTTCCATGAATGTTTATACATTTCAATAAATCATTGTGCCTATGTCCTCAAGACTTTTGCACAGTACTGTACATTCCTACATTGTCTGTGTAATGTAAGAACATGACATTTTTTTCTCCAAAAAAAATGCAGCTACTAAACATAATTTAGGTGACATTAAGTTACTCTGAAAAATGCAGAATTTCTTGGAAACAGACATTTATTTTCTGAATCAAAAAAATGTTTCCTGCTCAGAAACAGAAGTCTCTGTGATTGCGATAAACTGTATATATAAAGGATGAAATGTGCCACTGAGACATCATCCATTGAGTCTTGATTTGAAGATGCAACTTGAGCAATTTGCTTGTTTTTTAAACCAGTTGTCACAAGGTTAGATCCAACTGAGAAACTGACGACAGTGTGACTTTTCAATCACAATGTAACCTCTCAACTTTGATGGGACAATTATTTACAAAATTAACATCCTGCTTTATATCATATAAGACTTTTAACTACCTTTTTAGATGACGAAGAAACACATCAAGAAAGTTTCTACTTTAGGCCATTAATCTAGTCAGCAGTAGTTTCATTTTCTCATAGACTCGTGTGTGCTGAGACTTTTACTTTGTAACCAGAGAACTCGCCCCCTGCTGGCCATTGGAATGAATGCCAGTTTAAGGCACTTCTGCAGTTGCTTCACTTCACTGGAGACTGTAAAAATGACTAATTATAAATACCTGTATGGCCAGTAACACAATAATAAAGTAAATTTAATTAAATGTTTTAGATAAAGTCCATTTGATAAAACATATCAAAAGAATTAAATTTTTTGTTAAAATGGAGGATTTAGATATCCATCCGTTGAGCTGGGAATTAGATATACTAGGTAAAATTGTGGGTTTTGCTATATAGAAAAAAAAACACATATACATGTGAAAACTGAAAGCAGACAGACACAAAGAAATTAAGCTGTTTTCTCACTGTTCAGACAGCTCTGAGATCATTGTGATAATGACCTAAAAATCATTTTTAGGCCGCATTTCCTCATTTAAATCTGTTTAACCTTGCAAATTCGATCATCACTGGAGCCTTTTCTTGCCCATCAAATCAGCATGGTTTATTGTCTCACATTATTTTCAATTTTTTACATGTACTGTAATGTGAAATTCTTAGCAAAGTCTACCTTCTCTCTTTCTCTCAGCAACAGCCTCGACTACCTCTCCCTCCTCCCGAGGGAGTCACTCCAACAGACAGGACCAATTTTCTGCTAATTGGGCCTCAGGAAATTGCTCCTCGTTTTAATTTACTGTTGGACAGCCATGAAGACATGCGATCCACTGCTGCTTTTTCCCTCTCCCCCTCTCCATTGCTTCTCTACAGTGAGTGCAGGTGTGAGGATGACAGAGAAGCATACAGAACAGCACCTTCTCCCTTTCTCTGTTTGGAGAATGAAAGTATGCAGGCGGAGATTAAAGTCAAGCTAAAAGGTTAATTCACCGTGGCACACATATGCATTAAATATGGCACGGTTTAGGTTAGGAGGTCAGATACTTACACAGTAGAGACTTAACTTAAAGGTATTTCAGGTTTTCTAAGACAAAAGTGAGCTCAAAGAGAACAATAATGAATGTGTAGAGGCAGAGTGGGATGAACTAGTCACCATTTACCAGTCAGGCTATTTTAACAAACACAGATTGTCACAATATTATCCAAACCACCAGGGCATGTTGAACATGCTGTCCAAACAGGAAGTGTATTCATTGGAAAGAGTATTAAGACCTGTTATCAGGTGATGACAGCCAGGACTGTGAGCTCACCAGGATCAAATGACGATATCTAACAGAGCTGCATTCTCTAGACGACTGTCTAGATAAGATTAATTGCCATATAGTGACAAAACTAACACAACAACTGTAACATTAGCAACAGAGATTACTCTGCTAGCAATTACTGAAAAATATCAGGGAAAATCTACACTACACTTTAGATTTTGAAACCCTGATAGTGATAGATGGGTGTAACACTTGTTCCCTACTCCATGGCTTACAGGATAAGAAAGGCACATTTATGTTCAGACTATGCTTTAGAAATTTTATTAACAATTATTTAAAACATCTACTGGGAAAAGCATCTTTGTTTGGAAAGAAATTTGTCTCATGCAACCCCCATAAAAAAAAATTAATGATGGTTTCAGTTTAATTTTTGGTGTTCACAAATGCATTTTACAAATAAATACAGCCTAACTTGAATGGATACCAGTATTCTACGTGTAGATTTACAACTTCAGGTTAATTACTCACAAACTTTCATACATGTTTGTAAATCTTGTTTCCATTTATGAACTGTGATACTTGCATTTACCTCCAGTACAGCTGGTGTTCAACTTGTGTAGCATGATGAACTCCATTAAGTTCAGCTGAGACATTTTCTTGCCCTGTAGCATGACATGTTCCTGACCTAAACATATGACTATTTATTTTACTAAATGAAAGTGTCAACCTTCCTGCTGACAGACCGCCTACCCACTTCAAGGGCTCATGGATCAGGGAACAATCCAACGTGTCTGCAGAAGTCAAAGAGAAATGCCTGCACTCTAACAGCTCTTAATGGAAAATCCCTCTCTGGTCTTTCCATATTTTATTTAGTTTCTCTAGCAACATCTGTCATTTTCAGATGAATCTATTGTTTTTGTGTTTTTTGCCAACATAAGCAAAGTCAGATAAACTGGTTTGAAACTTCTCAGGCTTATCAGTTTACTGACAGTTTATAAACTATGAGAATAATGCTGAGAATAACTCTAGATGGTTTTGATCACATTAGCATGGATCATATTTGCAACAATAATTCCCAAAAAAGTTGGGAGGCTGTGTAAAATATAAATAAAAACTAATGCAATGATTTGCAAATCGCATACACCCATATTTTTATTCACAATAGCACATAGAAAATGTCTGGGAACTGAGGAGACCACTTGCTGGATTTCTGGGAGAAGAATGTTGTCCCATTCTTGTTGGATATAAGATTCTAGCTGCTCAGCAGTCCTGAGTCTTCTTTGTCATATTTCTTTTTTTCATGTGCCTCTCTTGATCTTTTGATGATGTTATGCACTGCAGATGATGAGCTATTTAAAGTCACCACAGTTTTACATTGAGGAACATTATTGTGAAATTTTTCCACATTTTGTAGATGCAGGTTTTTGCAGATTGGTGAACCTCTGCCCATCTTTATTTCTGAGAAACTCTGCCTCTCCAAGATGCTCTTTTTATATGGAATAATGTTGCTAACCTATTACAAATGAACCAAATTAGTTTCAAAATGTTCCTCCAGCTGTTTCTTCTTACTACCACTTACTTTTCCAACCTTTTGTTGCCCCCGTCCCAACTTTAATTTTTATTTAGGTGTGATGCTGCCATCAAATTCCAAATGAGCTAATATTTTTCATGAAATAGTATAATGTCTCAGTTTAAACATTTTATGTTTTATTTTGAATAAAATACGAGTTTATGAGATTTGAAAATGATTGATTTCTATTTTTATTTACATTTTACACAATGCCCCAACTTTTTTGGAATTAAAAATACAGTGGGTACAACCATAAAAAAATCTCCACAAATTTATCTTGTTTTGGCTATAAGCCATGGGAGTGATAGCTATGTAATCATATTTATTGTGTAGTTTAATGGCGGTAGAGTAGAAGAAAGAAGGGGTAATGTGTTAAGAAACTGGTTTTGTGCTCACAGTAAAAACAGTCAAACATGAAGACAAAATGGGTGTGAGCATCAACACCCAATTTGCATGTTATCAGTATGTTAAATGGTCATTATCAGTTGTAATCAGTCCCACGGATATGGCCAGTAGACACCCTCCTACACCTATCACCAGGCTCAGCAGGCAGCTATCATCTTATGTAATGAGTGATAAACAAAAACTGATTATGTAGGAGACCACTAGTGGTCAAGTATATAAAATTCCTAAGTGGTGGGAACCTAGGAAATTGAACTTTGTAACATGTGATAAACATTGTGAAATGGTATATTTTACTCAAATCTTTATCTTTTTCTAAACATAACCAAGTAGTTTTGGAGCACAAACCTAACCAAACAGTATAAAAATGAAAGTAAAGAGACAACTTTCAAGCTCACAGACAGGAGCTGTGTAACATTGCCACCACCCTAACCCCTGCTCTTACTTTGGCTGCTGTTTTAAATTGGAAACACTACACCCATTATTTCCACTCAGCAAGGTGAAACCTCCACTATTTATTGAAGTGACAATTGCTTACTGAGCCTGCTATCAGATGTATAATAGCGTCTACTGGCAATATATATGGGACTGGTAACAAATGATAACAGCTATTGGATGGGATGGTAACATTCGAAATGGGTGGCATCAACATGTATCTATATTCAAAAGACACAAAGATAAACATCTCTGGAGCAATGCTACAGACTCACATAGCTTGCAGAGTGTGTTCTTAAACACGTGTTGCTGAATGACTGCATCCAACCTTGGCTGACATTCACGCCAACACATCCACAAGCCCCCGGGGGCCTGCTCTGACCCTCACACTGGGTTCATTTGCATCAACGAATCAATACAAACGAATGTTTTAGCACAGAATTCCTCCACTGCTGCCTATCGATGCTGATGTGTTACCCAAGCCAAGCATCCATCAGGCAGACTGACATGTTTTTGAGCCAAGCATGACCATCCATCAGCAGCAGACTTTTATAAACCTAACGACCTTATATGAATCAATAAGTCATGTTTTCAAACATTCTCTGGAGTCGATATGCAAAGGCGCACTCCAACACCAGCAGTGACCTCCACTCAAGGACCTCAAAACAATTACAAAACAAAGACTCACCTGTATAGAAAGATGGCCTTTATGGTATTGATGCAGTAGGCCACTGTAAACAAGGAGGAAATAAGCTTTAGCACGACTTAATAGTGTTCATTGATCGTGTATTTGCAGAGATTAGTGAGCAAATAAAAGCCCAGTAAAGTAGTCAGGATTGACAAATCTGTAGGTTTGGTAAGCTATTTTGTTCTCTTTCCATTAAAATGGTTGTCTGAGTGACTTGTCTAAATGCGTGCAAAATGGGACAGGAGAAAAGGGGAAAGGAAAGGGCAAAAAGAATGACTACAGAGCACACACACACAAAAGATGCACACATTCAAGCATGCAGACACCGTCAAAAATATTTTTTTCTTCTCATACTTTCTCAGAGGCACACACTCACACGCACACAGAGCTCATTACATCCACCCTGCTGCCTGATGGCTTGTTGACAACTTAGCACCTTCAACTTACTTTTGCACTTTCCAAACTTCCTAACTGCTTGGCCTCTGTGCACAGCGGAGCTTATTCACCAGAATCCCCAGTGGACCGACAGGAAACCTGCAAAACCTGTCTCCCCCAAATCCACAAAGTCTTATCAGCTTGAACTCCTGACTTTCTGCTAGCACTGTAATTGTTCACACACTGGCCAAACAATGCTGTTCAAAACTACTCCTCTGTAAAAGTGCAAAACTTCCCCCCCAAAGCAAACAAGGTGTTCTGCTGTGACTAAAATCTTCATCCATCATGCAGATAGGTATGTGTCCCTCGAGGGGACACCAGCACTCTGGCTGTTGTAATAAAGCAGAACCATCAGTCAAGACAGAGCAGACTTATTACTGTCTGTGTGGCCTCCTAATGCTTTACACACTCTGTAAACCTCCCGCTGCTCCCGCTCACTGTGCAATAACACCACTATTTAGAAACAGTGGGAGTCAAACCCCAGGGTTGCCACGCAGAGCAGGGGGGAAATATATTTATGGTTTACAAACTGTAATGGTCAGTAGTGACAAATTTATTAATGCATTGAGCAGCAAATCGTGTCAAGAAAAGTTTTCATTTCATATTTAATATGTATAGAGTCTTTAATAATGTAAATAGTAATATATCAGAGGGAGAGCTGTTTTACTCAGGCTGACTGCTTTTGCCTGCAATTTCTCAGTTCTCATTTTGTTTTTATGTCAAATGGATTAATTAACTAAAATGACAATGGGCAAAAATTCTGCAACCAAAGGAAAATAAAACAATACACTGCACTGCGGTCACCACAAAAAGACCATGGCTGCAGCAAAACACAAGAATACTTATCAGGAATGCAGCAGGACTGCAAAGGCAAACAGAACTTTTTTTTGTTTTCCTTTAACAAACCTCCCATAAAACACCACCACCGCCACCATCGAAACTATGATTTAAGTGCACTTTGAATGCAACTTACAAATACGACACAATAGCGACAGCCTTCACCCTTCCACTTACTGTTCAGTTGTGTTTACAGTGTAGCTCCATACAAAATTATAATGAAAAACCCACAATTACCAGAGTAACCATTTTTCCTTTACCCTCTGTAAATGTGAGACAGTTCCATAACCCAGCTTTGCTTTTGAGCTTTATTGAATTTATTTCACAAAGGTAAACTCTCCCAAAGGCAAATAACTGAATAGCTGAAAAGCTTGGTGAGTTTCTGTATTATGTTTTTAAAAATCTATTGCAGCAAAGGGAAGTAAAAATACTCATTCATTCAAAAGTTCCAGTGTAGTTATATGTTCTACCTGGGTGGTGACTAGTAAAGATAAAGTGGGAGATCAGTGGGAAAGAATGCTATGGGTTTATGCATGTCAGGTATCACCTGTCAAAAGGAGGTGATATATATAAATGCTGAGATCTATAATATAGAGGCCAGGGATTGTAAATGAGGTTTCCATATTGGTGGGTTAAGACTCTTTTCCCCTCTTTATCACGCCTGCGCTCATGTCTTTAGATCTGAGGGGTTTAATGAACCGTGTACTTCACAAGCAAAATATCTTTTAATGTTTTTTACGTGTTTGTCTGACACTTTTTAACTTACAATACTGTTATGAGCTGTATTTATATTTGTGTGTATATTTGTATTTAATATTGTAATGTTACTGTATTACTGTATTTTACTACTGCAAATAATGTCTACTCTGTAAAGCAATCAGTGGTAAATTGGCACAGCTGGCTTACACCATAGATTTTTGTGCATACCAAAGTTATTCACATGATATTGAAATAAGAATAATTAATAATTAATGAAGTCATTAACAAAAAATCCTTCCACAGTCTGTTACAAGTTTAAACGGTCATGTCCTTTCAGCTAACTAATGGAAATAATGTTAATGTTTTGAAGTAGCTAGAAACATTTGTTAATGTAAACCCTACCTGGCTAAAAATAATCTTGTTTTTTTTTTCTCATTCTTAAATTAATTTAAAGTTAATAATTTATCATTTTAAAACTATAAACTGCTTATGTGCCATGTATAAAGGTTGACAGAAGTAAAGATGATTACAAATGGGTACAGCTGGCTTTGGGACTTATAAACCTGAACTGCCTCAGCTTTTGTGTGGTATCACTTTCACAGCCCAGTATCCAGGGGATTACAGAGGGTGTGGGAAGTGGTGAATATGTTTTTGGAGTAAATAGGAAGTTTTATGTGTACTGAGGTTTAAAATGAGTGAGGTTTGGCTAGTAGATTGGTCTATTGTGCATGATTTCATGATTTTCTTTAACAAGACATTTTTTCTTGGTTTAACATAACATTAACTAAGTGTACCAATAAAAACAATACTCAACATAATTAGAGATTTTAACATCCAATTTCAATGATGTCTTTTTTATTTTTATATAGTGAAGAAAACTGTTCGCTCTAAATAACTTCACTGAAATAATGGAAGATGCTGTGATTAGGCTGCAGGTGCTGTGATAAGCTGTTATCCCTGTTGTCCCCTGGGCTTATACTGTCCAGGCAGGGAACATGCTGCTATTCCCAACCCTGGCCCAAAGCAACTATTTCAGGTCATCTTTTGAAGGACTACCTCTTTCTCTTGCATCATCAACTATACAGTCTTACCCTCACCAAGAGCTTTGGGGGAACAGAGCATCAGGGGTCAAGAAACTGCAACAGCTCCATCTTGATACCCATCACCTGTCATTATATGACCCAGGTAATGCACTTAAGGCAGACTATAGAGCCTTGGGGCTCTATAGTCCACTGTTTTAAGTATCCACAGTCAAAACTCCTTAAAATATCACTGGTTTCCCTTGAGGCTAGGTGAACTGGTGACCTTTGACCTCAAGGTCAGCAGACTAATTAGCCAACACCTCTGTGGAGCACTGGAATGCTCTGAGCCCAGGGCGAGAAAAACAGAAGTGGGATCAGTCAATTCCCTTCACTGAGACTATAAACACTCGCGGGAAGATTCTTGAAAACAGGTGATTGTTATGAGAGTACAGTCACTCATGTGTACAGTGCAGTAGCAGCAATAAGTGTCAAGTTCAAAACCACAGCAAGGAAAGAGGAGATGGTACGGGAAGGAGAGCTTCTTCTAGTTGACTTAGCAGGAAATTTTATGAGGGCATCTCTAGCCAATAGTACATTTTTAAAAGTGCTTGTCTCATTGTGACATCATTCTTTAACTTCACCCTTATGTCACTAAAAAGCACACTACAGTATGTGCAATATCAATACTTATACACACTGGTTTTCTGTTTTAAATATTTTATATGTATGTTTGTGTATGTGTCTTTTGTTTTGTTTTTGTATATTTTTGTAAATAATCAGTTTATAATAATGTTTATTGCTATAGTTTTTTTTCTATTTTACCGTATTTCTCTTGCTTTGTTCTATCTTTTCTTATCTTATCTTATCTTACTTTCATTCCTAAAGAGTCTGTGCTGGATGCTAAAAATGTATAGCATAATTAAATGTGTTTAGACAAAGGGCATGAGCTGAGTTCTAATGGCATATAATGATCTGTGTCCTACAGCAGTTTATTGGCTTTTCAAGGGCATAATGATATTCAGTGGCCATGCATTACATTTCAGACCATGGCCCCCATTAGGTCCAAAAGAATCTTTCATCTTCTACATTCTTGCTTGTAGGCAATAGAGGATCCTATGTCATTGTCAGGACACTCTCCCCAGGGTACGGGAATCAACTCCAGGCCACCTTGACAAAGAATTCAACATGACTGATGGTAATTGCTTTTTGTAAAATGCCATGGCCACTGAAGACTCTCTTTCCTTGTCCTTTCTGCCTTTTATGAAGATCAACTAAAATACTTTACCTGCTCTGCATGAGGAAATAGTGGGCATCATATGAAATCCATGACACATTCTGCTCTCTGCAGTAAATGGCTTAATTACGCTGATGACATGTTGCAATTCATTGGCCTACTTGGACGCGGTGGCTGTGGTCGCACAGGGCCAGATTTAGAAGGGATAAAATGACTATTGTGTGTGTGAGGATGAACGGGAAAAATATATAAGGAAAGGCATTTGAAACTGAAACCAGATGTGTGCGTGAGTGTGTCCTTGTGTGTGTGTGCTCAAATGCAGACTGCTGGCCATGCCACTGCTTGGCCAGTGATTTTTAAAGAGTTTGTGGTTTCCAAAGAAGCATGTTTGGTACAATTAAAGAATAAAATGAGTAAGCCGTTACTTGTAAGAAACTGCCTAAGGTTTTGATCTGATTTGTGACCAGGGAAATGGATGAAGCTACTGGAAACAGAATATATCCAGAAATGCTTTCTTGACTCAGCAAAACAGGCCAAATTGGAGGAAGAGGATATGACATCCTGGATTATCATCACTGTAATAAAGAATGGGCACCAAATTTCACCCGTGAATGACCTGCGTGAAACATTTGTCCTACATAAATGACTGTTCCAAAAAAAGACAACTCTCCCACAGCAGCTGAACAATGTTCAGCCTATTCAGAACTGCTCACCGTGTCTGTTTAACAACCAAACTGAGCAACAGAAAATAATTTCTGTTTGGGGAAGTAATGAAAAAGTGCTCTGGCAAAGCTCAGGACACCATAAGCCAAGAGACTCATTCCAGCACAACTCCACAAATGTCCCCTTCCCTTCCCTTGCACCTTGAATATTTCCAGCCGAGCCAAATAAAATTGTTCCAGGTGCACCAATGAAAAGGACGGGCCTGCTTTCCTGACAGTGAGGCCAAGGGCTGTTAAACAGAGAGGCGTGAATTCAGCCAGGCTTTGTATGAGCTTGAAGTACTGGCCAGTGGCCCCTGTGAAGGTTAAGTGTGTTCTCTCACAATATAGAGTGGTGTTTTACTGACAGGTGTCTGCTAACCATTAGAACACATGGCAGATTAATTCAGTCTCATAACATTTGACGGAAATAAGGGCGCATAGTCCAGAATGGATTTTTACAAAGATACTTTTCTGCTGATACTTATTTTAGGTGCATGCATTTGCCATAAGGAGGCTGGACTATTGCAGCTTCATGTTTATGGGATAAAATATCTCAAAGACTGCAGTTTGTTACCAGGATTTCAGGAATAACAAGCTACAATGAATATTGTAGATGAGACCTGAGATGTGGGTTGTAGAGGTGGTGCTACCTATAAAAAAGGCATAAAATGTCTGGTTACTGTTGGCGTTAACTATTCCTTTATAAAAAACAACTTTTACAGGACCTTCGAAAGGCCGTGGTAATGGTCCACAAGAAGGCAAACTGTCTAAAAATGGAAGAAATTCATGATTGTTGATCCTCTCGCTATAAGTGGGCATCCTGAAAAGATTAAACCAAGAAAAAAATCCTAAAAGATTCACAAAATAAAAATGGTGTTAATAGAAGAACTTCAAAGGAATCTACTGTACTCCGAAAAAATTAATACAAGAATAAATAGTTTGATATGTCTGCAAAAGTCTACCCAGATGTCCCACAACACTTCTTGGACAAAATAATGGGGGCAGATGTTAAACTTTGTGAAAAACATTTTTTTTTTATTTTTGTCCAATATTATATTTGGAAAGAAAAAAAAAGTCACACCAAGAACAAAATCTTATCCCAACTCTGAAGCTCGGTAGAGGGAGTGTTGTGATTTTGGTGCAGCTTTGCTATTTCAGGGCCTGGATGCCTTGAAATCACAGAAGGATCAATGAATTCAAATTGCATCAAGACATTTTACAAGAGAATTTCAGGGCAGCAGTTAACCAAACCACACAACAAACAAAATGGTTGAAAGAAAAAAAACCAGGAAGCATCTGATGGAAGTTATTGTTGCTAAAGAAGGTTTAACAAGTTACTAAATTCAACACTAAGAGATTACTTACTGTTATTAGTTTGTGTCTGTCTTTAATTGTGACTTAAATGATTATCAGACCGTATGTTATGAGTAATCCGTGCAGAAATCAAAATAATTCCAAAGTGTTTACAACATTTTTCTTGCATCTGTATAAACCCCATAATGGCCTGGCTCCACATGACATTACAGATATGTTCTCAGTGTAGAATTACAGCAGATGTCTCAGGTCAGAAGGTGTCCTTCTTTTCTTGTTCCCAGAACATTTTGTTAAGCCCAGTTATATAGTATTTATGCACCCTAAGAAATGGAACAGTCCAGCTGTTAATCTTAAGTTTAGTCCAACAAGAATCTAACTATCTGAAGTAGATATACTTTTGCACAGTGCTGTAAGTATCTCTGTGCAGGTAAGTATACTATATCAGTATGTATTTATTTCTTATTTTTATAAGGATGTGTGTAAGTGTAGATGCTCCCCCATGGTTTTAATAAATTAATAATATAAACACGGTACAGTACTGTGCAAAAGTCTTGAGTCACCCCTCATTTCTTCATGTTTTGTTTCCAAGGAGCCAAACTTTATTGTAATTTTTTAAAGTTGTCTTGAGCAACAGTTCTCCAGGCTTCCTGGAGGTCTTTCAAAGTTTTTGTTTTGATTTTTTGGGTTTTTTTTTTGTTTGTTAGGCTACTTCACACTAACCTGTGAATCATTCAAGCATAAAAAAGGCACCTAACTAAAGGGATGAACCAGTGTTGTTTCTACACTGACAATAGAATAACAGACAACTTAGCAAAGAAACAATTTTAAATTGTATTTTTAGGCACTTTGTTACTAGTAGCCTGTTACAAAAACACATAATCTGCTCCCATTTCGTTAGTTAAATCTATGAAAATCCCAAAGGTAACACAGTTTGACAGGCATAAACTAGTATTTTGCACCAACAAGGTGATTCCCAAAGAGCTATTAGCCAAAAACTTGGCATAGCTTAACATGGTGTGCAGTGTCTCCTTAAAAAAATCTGTTGGAAAATGGCCAAGTGGAGGATAAAAGAAGAAGTGGCAAGTCTAAAAAAAATATATCTACAACAGATGAGCACCTGGACAGAAAAACACAATAGAACTCTATCAGTGTTGGATTGGCCTCCCCAGAGCACGGACCTCAACATTAGTGTGGGATAATTTTGACAGAGAAAAGAACAAAATTCAGCCAACATCCAAACAAGAGCTTTGAATGTCCTTTAAGAAGCCTAGAGAACTATTCCTGAAGACTACTTAAAGAAATTACAAAAAAGACCGCCTAAGAGAGTTCAGGCTGTGTTGAAGAATGACGGTGCTCATACCAAATATTGACTTCCTAGATAATTTGAATTACACAAACTGTTTTTTGCCTAATATACTGTATTTCCATGAGTGTTTGCACATGTTTCGATAGATTGTGGCATATATTTCCCAATTTCCTGGCAAAATATAAAGAAATGTGGAGTGGCTCAAGACTTTTGCACAGTATTATGTATGTAATGGGCAATACAAATAAAATCTAAATATGATTAAAAACTAGACTTAATTGTGTGATATCCAAAAGGAAACCTGTGTAACATTTTATAGGCAAATGTTTACTTAACAGCTTGAGAATCAAGAAAAATACTGTTAAAGTTACTTTTTTTGATGCATGTTTATAATGATGTTTATAAAGCAAATATAAGAAGTTACCAGAAAGTTTTCAAAAAGAATTCAGATGAGTCTAATTTTGCTGTGTCATGTGAACCAGAAAACAGACTGTACTGTCTGGAACTACAGAGAAGTCTGTGAGTGGAGTAAACCGGGAGTCCTTTCAAACTAACAGATTGCAGCAACTCTCAACAGCTCCTACTTCTATCTTGGATTTCTTTCTAAAGCACTTAGAATCACAAGGTCTAAAAAGAGCAGAGCTTTCTGTTGAGGGTTGTCCGTGCCAGTAAGCTGAAACCTGAGCAGAGGAAAAAATGGAAAAAGTTTAGGTGAGTAGTAAAGTCCCTCTTATGGGACTGATGAGAAACACCTGGGTGTCTGAGAAACAACATCATCTGCACAAATCAAAGCCAAAATAGATGATGGAGTGTAAGGCAGCAAATCATCAACCTCCAATACACAAATGGCTGACTCAGTGACGTTAGAATGAAACCTGAAACTCTCCCATCAAAGACACACAAACACAAACAAAATATGCATAACAGAAAAATGAAGTTATTAATCAAATGCTCAGTGGTAAACATTAATACACAAGTTCAAGTGTGCATGTGAACCTACTTACTTTCCACAGATGTAAATTCGTGGAACACACTTGCAGGCATTAAAAGAGGGCTGAGCACAAACAAAAATCAAGCCACTTTGAAAAGAAATCTACAAACTGCTTGCATTATTTAATACAGTGTATGTATTGAGTTTCAAAGTGACAGTTTCTTCCCCACATTCGGTTTCTTTATCGTGGCATAAATTATTAAAAACGGGGCACTGGGTTCTTTCTGTGTTTTGGCAGCACAATATTTGATTGAAGTCATTTGAGGGATGCCTGTTGAAAACAATGAAATGAGAGCAGAGGAAATGTAGAAGGGCTGGAACTTGTCTAATCCTCAGCCAGCGCTGCTAAACACTTCTCTCAGCCTGTGAACAGAAGTGTGTCGGGTAAAACCAAGAAGCGCTAAGGGTAATTTCAGTCAAGTGTCCTGCAGTTTTGGATGTTTTAACCAGATAACTTTTAATTTATAATGTCTTCATGAAACCCAATTGCTTCTAAACCAAAAGTGACAATTCTTGAGGTTGTACATCAAATGAAAATAAATATATTTTGGATAATAACAGGGGCTTGATGTTTCAATTTCCTCTTTGTGGGGAAGAGGTGGCCATTGGCAAATAGTACATGAGCGGAAATGAAACACAAATGTCTCTCACCCTGTGGTCTAAGATTTGTGATGTGTTTAAGGAGGCATCGTATGAAATGTGCCCTTCACTGCCTACTGGAAATATCTGTACTTGCACTTGTTCATTCAAGACATAAATGAAAAGAAGACTGATGTCACATTCTTTACTTTGTTTTACAGGATGTCTTCTCTTTACTGTACTCTACTGTGTGATTATACTCTGTGTGTTGCTCTGCTGTTTCTGTGCTTGTGTGTTGGCATCTGTACTAATAGGTCTGTCAGATGAGATGCTGCTGAGAGCAGTTGTCATAGCCCAATGTCCAAACTGGCATCATTCACTTTCCACTTCCAGTCCCTGGAGAGAGTTTGACCTGTGTGGAGTTACCACAATGTGCTATCACACTGCCCAGTCGGTCATCTAACCCTGCATGCATACACACACTCTTTCACACACACTCACACATCCCCATATGCAACTCGGCTGATACGCTTTAGCAGTGAGTTACAAAAGCTATTCTGAGACCACAGTCATTATTCAGCATTATGCTATCAGCCATACAAGCAATTCAGTCTAGATTTATGATCAAATGTTCTGGTAAAAATACACACGAGAAAGCCAAGTTTCCAATATATGTCATCAACATGCATACTGCACAGAGGATTTAGATGACATCATTTATGGCCCAGACAGGGCACATTCTCATTTTATAAATGGTAACAGGCAGGAAACAATGTACATGCTCATTTTAAATGTAAGCGCAGAAGAGAAAGTTATTCTGCTTTTCATTAACAATACATCAGTACTCAGAACAGATAATGTCATTTATGTGACTGACGGAGATGGATCATTAGAAACATTAAAAAAACTCATTTTGAAAAAGGGATTCAATTCCTTCCATTTTCTTAGTTTTAACTTAGGCTAAAAGGAAATCTGAAAACACAAACCTTCTTACACCATTGTTTTCACCTTTTGAGAATCATTTAAAAGTAAAATGCTTTGCACAGGTCATAGACTGTATATAGAAGATGGACGTACCCACTGTAACAACTAATCACTGGTTTGTGAATTGTTGTTTTGAAGACTCAATTTTAGCACCACAGGAGTTGCCACTGTGGTTTTTGTGAAGGTAGCTGTGACCATATTTAAACCAAAATGTGGAGTCAGACCAGATCTAGGGGAACCATTCCACTTGCTATTAATCCTCTTGTACGTTAAATTTTCTGTAATTTAGCTTACCCAGGGGTCAAAGTGGGCTGGAACAAATCCGGAATGGTGTTCCAGCACCTTCAATTAATGAGTAAATAAATTTCATTATACATATTAATGTCAATCAAGTTAACTTTTCATGTGCTACAGGCATCGATATACTTAACAAACCCGAAAGTCGTGTCATCCTAGAGTCCCACTTATATTCTCAACACATCCTTTTATCCTTCTCATCCCTGTGATGCATTCCTGTGTGCAGCTGTTAATAAAATTGTAGTCACTGAATTTCAGCATAACCATCTAACTAGAGCTGAAAAACAGGAGGGAGCATAAACTGAATAACTTTGTTTCAAGGGGCAAGTTAACAAATATCTGCTACAACAAAGTGTTTCTGTGCTGTTTGGACCACAACGCATCTGCAAGCTTAAGGTACAGTGACTGTATTTTCCAGGGAGAAAAAGACATTAATGTGTGATAACTTCACTGTCAGAGACGGAGAAAGATGTAAGAGAGTAGAGGAGAAGAAGCTGGAGGAAGATTATTTTCAAAGATAAGTACTGCTCAGCAAGTGGCATTTGATAAACTAGAAATTAAAGCTCACATGTAATGTCCTAATTCATGTTAGATTTTTTTTTTAATCATACAGTGGATCTGTCCATAATGTGTTACTGAAGTTATGGCAAGTTCATAATAATTTTGTGTTCAAATGGTATTAAAATACTATGCAGTTTAGTGAAGGCTAAACTTGTTTGTTAGCAGTATTGTGGTACAGTTTACAGCAATAGAATATGTTGGACTGGTGTAGAGCTGTGGTCTGCATGGACAATGTTAGGTTAGATCAGTGGTTCTCAATCTCCAGGTTGGTGAGGTCTGGGGGATGACCAGAAAAAAAATATGAAGTGAAACTATGTTGAATAAATAGGATTTAAGAGTTTATTGTTGCTATTGTACTAATGATATGCACCCTTATCTATGGAAGTTTCCTCCCACCACTGAAAAAAAAAAAGGTGCACCCACAAACTATACATAGTTGCATTTCCTCAAGTGGCCATTTGAAGAAGTGCACTTTTTGGCACTTCCACCTTGGCTTTATTTGTGAAATTCCACCTTCACACTATCAATAAAACTGACCTCCAACTTTGAATGCTTTTGTAGCATCCTGCTAGGAGACAAAATAATGAGAAAATGTAACCTGGTAACCCCTTATTTCTTCGTGACACAGAGTCAAGTGTGAGGAAAATGTCATCCAACTTAAAATTAGAGTCTGATTCTGGGTATCGCTATAGGTTATCTGTCTTGAAACTTTCTCGTAAATTCCAATTTCCGCAGAAAATGTCAAAATAACAATGGCTCTTCCTGCACAGGGTCAGGGTTTGGCCCACAACATGGATAAATATATAATCCCCCTTGTGCATGCAAATTTTTAAGGTCACATATTCACACACACACACACACAGGCTTTCCGCAGTACACAAACACAACTCATGTAAAACTCCTACTGTGCTCACAGACGAGGCTGCAAACACAATGGGGCCAGCAGAGAGAGACCTCAGCTGCGATTTAACAGGAAAACAGCATGCCAGCACGTTGGCCAACCAGCAGACACCTCACAAAGAAAACAGTCTCGTATTATTCCATCAGAGCTTGTATTAGACATTTTGCCTGTTCTGCAGCAAGACCTGTTTGGTCTTTGACTGATTTTGCAGTAACGACTACTGTCTGTGGTCTACAAAAACCACACAGCTCATGCTTTCATTGGAAATGAATGAAAGTGGTGACCTCAATGCGTTTGACTGGACCACCCTTAAGTGAAAGCTCAGAGAGAAAATCAAAGTGTCGGGGTTTGAGGCCCTATACGAACCAAAGCTCCCTATCGGGCGCTTATGCTGGGACTTCTCATACGGCACTGAAGCAGCCTTTTCACATCCAGGCGGGGAATTAGCTACTGCGGAGCATCCTTGTGCTGATATTTATAAGAAATCCAGCAGAGTTCTGTCACTTCTTTTAACAAGCCTCGGCAAAATACGCCACACACACAAACACAAAAACATATGAGGATGCAAACAAACAGTATAGACTCAACTGTTTCCACATGCAGACACACACACACACACACACACATGCAGTCCAAATGACCTCAACCTACAAATACCTCAGTGTGTTTTTCCTTTGCCAGCAGTTCTCTGAACACGACATATTATTTATGGAAAAATGTACTTCTTCTCCTGTGCCAGCTATTTTTCCTTACAAATAAAACTGCACTGAAATCAAAATGGAACTCATCCATCTCTGCCTCAGTGTCTCTTATTAATAAATACAGCCAGGCCATGGTTTGAGTGTAAGAATGTGTTCCTACATGGGGGTGTATGTGCTTGATGGAGATTAAATGTGGGACAGAATGTAACTCTTGTAGCATGCTTGTAATGCTTTTGTTGTGCTTGCAGGAGAGTGGTTGCTGCCTAGAGGACAAGTAGAAGGCACCCAGTTCCAAATGACTCTACCTCTGCATTGGTGCTGGCTCAGCAGGCTTTAAGTCTGCTTCAATCGGCTCCCTGATTGCATTGGCCTTCTGTCCACCTAGCCATTGATTCCCATGCTCCAGCCAAGCACTTTTCTGTTTGCCTGGCTCTCCTCTCAATACCTACATCTAAAGCTGCCTCAATACTGGTATTACCACAGTGTTACCTGTATTAGTTGTGAGGTCAATGGGTTTAAGAGGGGATGGCTGTTATGTAGCCAAAGACGCATGGACCCCTGGCTTAGGGAACATGACATCATGACTTACACACTGCTGCAAAGGTAAAACAGAGAAGGGCTCGAACAACCCAAAAGGTCAGAGGGAGTCGTTTCATCATTCCGCTTAAGACGTCTATCACTTGCACTTAAGATGACTTATTGGTATTTGAAGTCCAGATGATGAAACACTTTTCAGGTTGTGGGAGTTGGAGGCAAAATGCATACAACCATTTATCCAGATGTTCCAAACTTTCTATGAAGTAGGACATCTTAAGTGGTGAAATAGCTGTTCACATCATAACCTTCGACTGCAACTGTTAGAGTAGCACTGGATGAAAATCTTAAAAAGTGAACTTTCTGTGTAACTGATACCGACTTTAAAGGAGTGTTTCCTTTCAGGGAAAAAAAAAAACACAGAGGGCACATTGTTTTTGTAATAGCCTTTTATATCAGGAGCATGTCTTTGATAATAATCTGTCCAACTGTACAATGAAGACATTTCAAGACTGCAATGTGTGCTGTCTATGGCACGGTGACATTTAATCTGGCTTCTCCACTGGAGTTTCAGTATTTGTAACCTTGTATTAGCACTCTCCTGACTTCCATGTTCAGCTATAAGGGAGGTTTTCATAATAGGCAGAAACATGAAACCGGACACAGAGGTGGGAACGTTCACAGACACAAAATATTCTCCAAAAAAAAAAAAACACAGGAATGCAAGTCAAACCTTTGAAGATCAGAAACCTAAGCTGGGTGTCTAAGATGTTCTCTGACAAGAGAGTTTTAGGAGCGTCTTTGTCTACTTTTTTTCTTAGAGGAAAGTACAGCATTTACCTGTTTGATTGCACTGAAGAGCACTTGAGAGGTGCAAAAGGTGGAAGCTGTATGATTAGGATTTTATAAATAGCTAAATTCTTAATTGAGCATGTAACCACTAATTAGTACACAAGAGTGAAAATACATAAATGTTTTGTTGGTTGGCCTTTAGTGCATATTGGCCGTGGCATCGTTTCGATAAGCTTTTGCAATTTCCAGAGTTGCATTAATTTTTCTCTAAGATCTTGATATTGATGATGGGAGAGTCAGACCACTACGTAAAGTCTTCTCAAGCACATCCTAAAGATTCTCAATGGGGTGAGGTCTAAACTCTGTGGTGGCCGATCCATGTGTGAAAATGATGTCTCATTTTGAGCCCCATGAATCCTGGTATTGACATCTTGGAATATGCCCATGCCATCAGGGAAGAAAAAAATCCAATGATGCAAAAACCTGGTCATCCAGTATATTTAGGTAGTCAGCTGACCTAATTTTTGGGGGTGCACAACATTGCTGAATCTCGACCTGACCAGCTGAATATCCCCAGATCATAGGACTGGTCCAGGAAGCATTATACATTAAGCATGATAAGTACCCCCATCACTATGGAACAGGGTAAATCTGTACTCATCAGACCACAAGACCTTTTTTTCCACTGCTCCAGAGTCCAATCTTTATGCTTTCTAGCAAATTGAAGCCTTTTTTTCCTATTAGACTGCCTGATAAGCGGTTATAAGGCTACACAGCTGTTTAGTCCCAATCTTTTGGTTTCTCTTTGTACCGTGCATGCAGAAATGTTCTTACTTTCACTATTAAACACAGTCATGAGTTCTGCTGTTGAATTTTTACCGTTTGATTTGACCAAACCTTTAAATGATCTCTGATCACGATCATTCAAGATTTGTTTCCGAACACATTTCTTCCTTGAAGATGATGGTTCACCACTATCCTTCCAGGTTTTAATAATATGTTGGACAGTTCTTATTCCAGTTTTAACAATTTCATCAGTCTCCTTTGTTGTTTTCTTTGCTTGATGCAGGCCAATAATTTCACCCTTCTGAAACAGATCAACATCTTTTCCACGATCACAGGATATGTCTTCAGATTTGGCTGTTTAAGAAATGAGAAACTACTCATTGCATCAGTTAGGGTTAAATAACCTGTTGCCAGATGAAACATATTAATCACTGCAGTAATTATTGTAGGGTCTTTACCTTACAACATAAAGCACCTTGAGGCGACTGTTGTTGTGATTTGGCGCAATTGAATTGAATTGAATTGAATTAATTATCCAACGGAAGCTTCTTATATATTTGCTTAGGTGGTGACTTTTTTCTTGGCCAGACAATGTATAAAATGGTTTCTCTTTGTGGTTTCTCTTTGTCATAACCCATTTATCTAATGAAAGTCTACTACTATTACTACTCTCTTTGTCCCTTTCCTTAATACCTGTTTTATGAAATTGTTATTTTGTTTTTCCAATTTGAAGTTTTAAAAAAAAATTTCAAAAGTTTTCAATCTACATGCCTAGAAATTGCCCACTAAAAATAAGAAAGAGTGAGACTAAAACCATGTGATTCAGAACATGATCAAATGTCACAATGCAACGGATGCAGAGGCATTTACAACCCAAATATAAAAAGACAGATTACAACAAGTACAAAAAGTGAAAAAGAGATAGTGTATGGCAAGAGCAAAATGCAAACAGATTGACCTAAAGTATTCTTCTTAATGAATTCACTCTTATATGCAGCCCTCCACGTTAATGAAAATCAATAGTGTAATTTTCTACTTAGATAACCCAATCCCTCGAAACTCATTCCCTCATTTCCTCTGGGTGCATCTTCGATTATTCAATCAGCGAGTCGACCCCAACAGCTCCTTGTTACAAAGATTATAATTTTTAAGTCAGTCACCTCCAGCCCTCAGGTTAACCTTCCACAAAGTTCATGGTTATTCAACCTGCCCACTCCAAACACTCAAATTCAGTAGCTGTTTGTTCTATAACCCATCTATTACAAAGACATGCTTCTTATTTATGATTTAATCAATGTAGATCCTCAGACCTAAAGGCCAATCAATATGATTCCAGGGCTGGTAAAAATCTGTTAAGACCTGCCAAGTCTCAATTAAATTGTGCTGATCAGGCAGCTTCAGAAGGAGCCTATAGGCTGTCAGTCATCAAGGTCCCACTCAAGTAACAGCCAGGGAATTAGCAGCAGGCTAATCACAGTGAACTTGTCATGTTTGTGCAAATTAAACCAGTATCACAAAATTTGTCTTATTGAGCTCCTAATCAACCAGGCCTGACTCCTTATTCTTTAACTCTGCTTGTGTTTCCCCCTGAGACATTTGAGCACTAAGCAATTACAGACCTATGCAACACCACCTGTGTTACGTTGCTATTTACTCTTTGTTTAACACTTAAGATTTGAACAGTTTTTTGGGGGGGCTGATTTCATTTTGCCACACTGTTGAGTTGGCATTTCAGCTCCTGTTACCTGCCAAGAAAATGCTAATATTAGTTATAAATGGAAGGTACTCCAAATAATTATAAATGTGTCTAGACACATAAATTGTGCTATTAAGCTGTGAGGATCTTAGATTCAAACCTCATGCATATTTCAGTCCTAAGCAGGGCAAAATGTGTGAGCTTGAAAATAAAACATTAAAAAAACAATCATTAAAATCTGAAGTTTATTTCTTTTGGGGGGTGTGGGGTGGGTGAGGAACAGAATTACAAGAATCTAAGGCACAAATGATATTAAAAACAGATTTTGGGTGAGTCAAGAAAAACAATTAAGTCTTTGTCATGCACACTTTTTCATTGCCAGTGTGTGAACGGATGCTAACACCATTTAATCAAAAGACATTAGACTTTCCCTGATTGCTAGCCTGTGAACTGATTTCTATGTGAAGGATATGAGGATTTTCCACAGAAATCCAATTACTGAGAAGTTTATGCTCACTTCTGAGTGCCTTAAAGCCTGTTTTCCAAATGTCAACAGTGAGCAACACTACCTAACATTAACAGAAGACAGAAAAACAGACAATGATTCAGATAATATTTTGCTAGCTACAACAAAGAGAGGAAGCAAGCGAAAATTAGCCAGCTAGCTGCTACCTTATGTTATATTAACCAAAAGAAAGCCAGATTTATGTAATGAAACTCAGCTGAGGAAATGGAGGGATCTTTTACTGGTTTTTTTATGTTACATAAAGCCCCAGACACACAGGTCTAGAGACTAGTTTGCAACTGTCTGGCAACCACCAGTTGCTAGTGAAATAACAGTATTCCCTGACAAATTGCAAATGGTTGCTGCCAGTCGCTGTGAAAAGACTCCAGTCACACAAGCCTGGAGATTGGTCAGCAACCCCTTGGTAACCACTGGACAACAGGGAAAAAAGCATTTCCCTGACCAGCTGGTGAGTGGTTGCAGGAGGTTGATTACTGTTGCTAGGTGAAAGAGGTACAGTGCTGAACTCAAAACCTCCTTGTGATTGCTTTGGTCACTAGCAGATTGTTGCAGTCACCCGTAGTTTGCATGGCAGACATTGACTTGTCTACAAACACTCACTAATTAATCACAGAGTGAGGAACGTTGACCTTCAAAGTAAAAGCTGCACCTTTTGAAACATCTTGGTTTCAGTTTTAGGTAAGGTACAACTTCTACTCTGAAGGTGAGCATTTTTTGCTTGGTGGTTAGTTAGTGAGTGTCTGCAGACAAGTCGGTGACTGCTATGCAAACTGCGAGCGATTGCAACAATCTGCTAGCCACCAAAGCAATCACAAGGAGGTTTTTGGTACAACTAATTTCACTCAGTGTCAGCCAGAAACCTCCAGCAACAACTCACCAATTGGTCAGGGAAAACACATTTTCCCCTAGTAACCGGCGGCTGCCAGGGGGTCACCAACTGGTCTCTGGACCTGTGTGACTGAAGCCTAAGCTGTGCTTCCCTGCAAACAGTGACAAAATTTTAAGCTATCCTACACAGCAAAATACTGTGTTGAATGGATAAGGTCAGCTAGCTCATCCAAACTCACTCATTGATAGCGAAATGATATGGGGATGGAAACGTTATTGGCTAGCTTGTCATTTACTTCACCAAGTGATGTGAAGCATGAATTATGTATAATGTCAAACAGTTTTGATTTTAACCAAACAACAAATAATGCAATGTAAAAAACAAAGATGTATAACTAACAAATGTTTACTAGAGTAATATCTGAGAGTAATGCAAGGTGGGGGCACTTAGAAGGAAATAGGTACGCAACTTATAATTGACATTGGTTGCTTCATCTCTGAGTCTGAGCACCCAATACTCAGGTATCCAGCATATATGCTGGAGTGTAACGGTACAACATACCTGACATATGTTTGTGTGTGTGTGAGTGTTATAACACTAGTCTGTATTTCAGAATCTGTACCTGTCGAAGTCTATAACTCAGCTTTTATCATGTGCTGGGACTTCATAAATCTCAATATGTACATGAAAGAGGGGCCTCTGCTGAAGCCGTGCCAAAAGCGTTTCAGAATCTCATGCGAAGGAATCAGCATCCAGATGCAGTTAGCATGGGGTTTCTGTTTTGTATTTAATCTGTGGTCTGATCTGGGACTGAGGTAAGCGTGAGCTGATTGCTACCAACAGCTGGTATGTGCTCATTTCCATTGTCTGGATCATCTTTCTCCTCTGGACAGGCAGAAACGCATGGCTCACAAGGTGGAAGTTGCTCACTGGGAGAAGATGGAAAAACAGAAGGTAAAGCAGGAAGAAAAGTGACCGGGAAGAAACGTAAGACGGGAGGGAGAAAACGTGAGTGTGTGAAGAAAAAAGAAAAGGAGACAGAAAAACAGGCCCTCTTGTACCTGATCAAAAAAAACTTGACAGTGTATCAACACACATCTGGAGCAAATACACTCCCTCCTTCCTCATATGAGACTCCTCCCTTTTCCCACATTCCCTTAAACCAAAGTGATTCTTTTAAAATAAGAAAACACATTTGATATCAGTGCAGTCATTAAAATAAGTACTGATCATGAAGAAGACTAACCATGACAGAAATAGAGCTAAACTATGTTAATTACATAAGAGTTTCACTTCTCAAATGACTCCTTACAGTCTGCAAATACTTGGCACAGATTCCGCTTTCATTCTCTTGTTTGGTCTTGGCAGTCTTGTCTTGTTTTTATGGACTGGCCCTTTAATCCTTTTTAACCACAACTGATGCAAACAACACAAGGTACTGAAGTATACACTGGGCAGTTGCACAAACACAAACATGTCCTAACATTTACAGCTGTGATTGAAGTTGAGGCCTGAAACCTTAGAGAGTTTGAATGAACACATTTCGCAAGGGCAAGCAGAGTGCATATGCCCTGGTGTTGATCAGTGACCATGTGCGATTCAAGGCTTGTTCTGGGCATTATTCTTGGCTGATATTACTTCTGTGCTGTAATAATAAACCACTTCATCTCTTTGGACAGGATGCATAGAGTGTTCTGGGGAGTATAACCCTTATTGAAATTACATACATGCACGGGGCATTTCTCCTGTCTGATATGCACAGAAAAGCCAATAGTAATGAATGTGCCATGTGAATACATCTGCCTTCGTTGGCCTTAAAACAGTCACAAATAAATACAAGACACAGACTGAGTAAAATGTTTGTGACGTATAAAAGAGGAGAAAAAGATAAATGAATCAAATGAGTCATCAAAGTGTATAACAACCCACACACTGGATGCATAAAAACTGTTTGTAGATTTAGTCGCACAGATGGTTTAAGGATTCACAAAAACCAAAACAGATAAAATTGCACATGAACACCAATAACACACAAAACAATCCATCCCGAAAGCCCCCCAATGACATAACCGTATGTGTGATCATTAAGTGACTGTGGCAGGTTGTTTTTGCCCGGGCTGCCCTCTCTGCATCTGTTCCCCATAGTGCCTCATTAGTGGAATTCCTCTGAGAGCTGATGGGCAGGTCAGGAAGAGGGTCCCAGACCTCTGCTGTCTGTGAATCTGACAGAGCTGATAATGCTCAGGTCTGGACAGGACAAGGAAGAAAGCACGAAGAAATGCTCTGATCTGGACCCCTGACCTCTGTGCCAGTGTTCTGATGGGAAGGTGAGGCCGAGGAGTCGCGTGGATATAGGATTCCAGGATTCAACTGCAAAGCAACATGTGCTAGCTGAATCTGCAATGGGCATCCAAATAGTAAGAAGATCTTTATCAACTGTATTTGATCATTATGTAATGTTCTTACTTTTACTATATTTACTTTATGATCATTTATCCTTTTTGACAATTTTATTTTAAATATACATTAAATGCAGAGAACTCTGTGGTGCTTTCATGCATTGTTTAAGACATTTATTTTCTGAAGGTTATATAAATATATATATATATATATAAATATATATAATATATATATTATATTTTTTTTTTATTAAGCTGCAACATCCAGGGCTAAAAGCAGAAAATGAAAAAAAATTGCAATTGCTCAAATGACCACTTGAGGCTGGCTACAAAAGTAAGTTGTTCCCCATAGACCCCCATATTAAACTGCCCAATGATGACATGTTTAAAGCCATCCATCCATCCATCCATTTTCTTCTGTTTATCAAAATTCAAGGTTGCAGGTGGGCTGGAGCCTATCCCAGCTGTCATAGGGCAAGAGGCAGAGAACACCCTGGACAGGTCACCAATCTGTCATAGGGCTAACACATAGAGGCTGAAAACCATTGACACTCACATTCACATCTACAACCAATTTAGAATCACCAGTTAACCTAACCCCATGCATGTCTTTGGACTGTGGGAGGAAGCCGGAGTACCTGGGGAGAACCAACGCAGACACAGCAAACTCCTCACAGAAACACCCCAGACAGGATTCGAACCCAGGACCTTCTCTCTGTGAGACAATAGCGCTAACCACCACACCACTGTGCTGCCCCACATACAAAAACCAGTTTTGGTGCCTGTGATTAATGCCCCCCTTCATAACTGTACAGGTTGTTTTTTTTTAATCATTTGGAAACTGCTCTGATTGATGCAGTTTGCTGATCAAGCTAGTGTTAGCTGATAATTTAGCTACTCCATTATCTGAACTTTTGCAGGATCCAACAACCCAACATGGCAGCTGTCACTACACTACTGATGATGTACAGAAATTAATGTATAACATCACTGGGGCTACATCCATCTTTCATACCATACTGACTATGACTGATGAATTTAATATGTGCTTTCTACCACAAAAACTGGTTGTTAGTTGGTTAGGCAATTCTAATTTCCCTATCCTTTGAGCATGTTTTTTCTTACACAGATAACATTTTTAGTGCACTCCAAAGAGGTTTTAACCAGAGACTTTCAGAAATCTCAGACATTTTTGTTGCATACCCAGAAGATTGGGCCACAAGGAATGTTGTTTGCAGTGCTTAAATCATAATGAAAAAATGTGCCTGGATCTTAAAGCTTTGCATTCCTCCAGAAAAAAATATCCTGATTTTACTAGAAAGTCCACTCTGTCCACAGTCAACATTTTTTATTGGATAAGCTTTAAATCCTCTGAGCACCACAAACAACAATTCCATGTTTCTCCCTTGTGGTGAGGCTGTGACAATAACCTCAGTGACATCTGAAAATATCAACAGATAAAGGAAAAACTATGTGGGTAATGTGGGTGAACTGACAGTTAAAGCCATCATGATCATCTTTTATAACAACACATTATATGTTCCTCTATTTCTTCGCCCTCATAGTTTATTTGTCCCAAATAAACTAACCAAAGAACTTTTCTCTCACTGACTCTTTCCTCATGACCAGTCATTGATAGGATTCATGTAAGTGAATGTGAGTCACAGATAAATATCAGTAAATAATGAGTGACGTCTCCCAGCTGGTTTTGATTTTTCCTGTCTTAGTGGGTCAGTCAGCGTCTTACACCGGATCACAAAACCTGAACATGATACCTTGCAAATCCCTGTGGACCACTGGGGTTTGACTGCTCATGTCCATGAATTATACACTTGCATGACTGCACACCTAAGTACTCAAAAAAAACCACACACACACACTCACAGTCAATACCAGTGAAACAAATTGTATGCATGTGTACTGAGCCATATGAAAGAACAATCACAAAACACCCTTTTGAATACACACATTTTATAATCTTTAGTTTTCTAGTGTTAAAGGATAGAAGATAATCTTTTCTTTATTAGAGGGGATTTTCACCTTAAGTCAACACTTCTGTTTGAAGGAAAAGGCATTCTTTAGCTCTCCTGTCCAAGGGTGAGAGGAAGTTCACAGCTCATCAATGTAAATGAACAACTTTCACAAGCAATTAAAGTCATTTTTTGTGCAACACAAAGTGAGTAGCCATCAGCTTCTGTGAGGCTTTGAATCAAAGTATCTTGGCACTAAATTCAGTTTGACCTATTGGGAACACATAATAGCCAAATAATGAGATGATTCCAAATAAATCTGACTGCGAATCAAACCTGTTGTAAGAACATACCGGATTTACACAAAGCTGGGCTTACACAAAGAAAATATGCATGGGTATTAAAAGGACTAGAATAATATTTGGACAGAATATAACCTGAATAATAGGAGGATTATTCATTGGATCCGTATGTGATATTATAAATAAACTAATAATAAAAGATTTACCTAACTTGTTAAAAGGAACTATTATGTTTTTGAATTTGTATTTTATAGCCTTTCACTGTAATTTTTAAAATAAGGCCTAAAGAGATCTTAGTGCAAATGAGGGTGGCCGTCATTAGGCTGAAAAACCCAAATAAACCTGTCAGAGAGACAGCAAAAGCCTAAGAAATGTCCAAATCAACAATCTGGTTCATTCTTAAAAAGAAGGATTGCATTGGCCACCTGAAGAACTATAGAAGACAATGAAAGTGCCAGAATTATTTCAGTGATTAAGAAAAACAACTTCACATCTAACCAAGTTGATGTGTCATTGTCGAAGCCTACAATCAAGAGACGCCTTCATGAATGGAAATACAGAGGTTTTACAACAAGGTGCTAACCACTGGTTACGTTCAAGAACAGGAAGGTCAGATTAGACTTTCCCAGAAAACAGGGTTTGGACAGATGAATCCAAGATGAACTTCTACCAGAGTGATGGGAAGAGAAAAGTATGGGGAAAGAAAGAAACAGGTCATGATCTGGAGCATGCCACCCTAAACACGGTGGAGGCAATGTTATGGCATGGGCATGTATGGCTGCCTGTGCAACTGGGTCACTAGTGTTAATTGATGATGTGACTGCTGACAGAAGTAGCAGGATGAATTCTGAAGTGTACAGAACTGTACTGTCTGCTCAGATTCAGGTAAATGCTGAAAAACTGAAAAACTGATCTGACAGTGCTTCACAGTGCAAATGGAAAAAAGCATGCTGCAAGAACAATCCAAGAGTTTCTCAAAAAAGAAATGGGACATTCTCCAATGCCAAGTCAGTCACCTGATCTCTTACTGAAGGTGGCTATAGTAAAGGCCTGGCAGAGCATCTGAAGGGAGGAAACAAAGCATTTGCTGATGTCCGTGTCTTCTAGACTTCAGGCAGTCATTAACTGCAAAAGATTTTTAACCAAATATTAAAAGCAATCTTTATATTTAAAATTATCCTAACTGTAACTGCTCTGAATGGTGTGGTTCAGACAGTTTCTTCTACTCGTGGGTCTTTATGATGTCATCACAAGAGGATACCCTTAAAATCCCTAGAATGTCTCAGACACAAAGCTCTGGCTGTGACCACAGCAGCTCCAAATACCTGCTGTTCAAATGTTTTGTTAACAAGGGGCAGCCAATCAGAAGAAAACTGTCTTAAAGGGAAGGAAGCTAAAATATCTTTTTTCAGACAGTCAATGAACTGATGGTGAGGATTAATTAAAACTGTGAATCATGCAAGTCTACTTTAGCAGAGTCCAAGAATAAAACTGGTGTTTTAAGTTATTGCTTTCTGTGTTTTAGAGGAGAATTCTTTTCTCAGACCACAGCATCAGGTTGACAATTCATTTCTGAAAGGTGTTTGTTCTGAAACTTGCTCAAAAGTGTACCATCTGGTGAAGTTTTTATAGTCTGCCCTACTCACAAAAATGATGGCCAGAGTGACAAGCTAACACAGGGTTTAAACAAAGTATGGCATCAGCGAATAAATTCATGCAAAATATTACATTTTATGAGGGATCGTAAACTATGCTTCAAGTAACCACAAACTTCATGGTGAATGGAGTGTTTCAGATTTTTAATGATGAACACATTCCCATTTTTCAACCAGTTCTCTTCCAAGTATTGATAAAAAATGTAAAGCAACCAGTAATATTAAGCTATTAGTAATAGCTTAATGGTCCTAGGAGTCAAATGAGTGCCAAGTCTTTACAGATGATAATACACTGCTTTTATTGTAACTGAGCTACAGTCCGGATTGCTTCATATAAAACTGGTTAATCTTCTCACCTTGTTCTTTTTCTGTCATACATGTGGCTGCCATATTTTTCCTGCCCCGTGCATGTTCTCCTTCCCAATTGTATCACTCGCAAGGAGTGCAGTTAACTATTGGCAGGTACTCGAAAATCTGGTTGAATTTAATGAAAAGTGACTGCCCATTTTAAACAGGCCTCAAATATGAAACTACGCTCTCTCTCCGCCTAATCCCGCCAGGCTACGAATATCCATATAAATATGTCACATTTGTCTAAATCCACAGATTTGACAACCCACAGCACAAGCAATCGTTTAGGCTGACAGACACCACAGTGCACCGAATAAACAAAGAATATAAAACAGCAGTTCCTTTTTACAATTTCATCTCCCTTCTGTGCTCGTTATATAAGAATCTTCCTGCTTGAAGCTTGAAGACTATCAGTAGGATTTCTCTGCATTGGCTTGAAGGGGAATTGCATCCAGATGTGGCCTGAGCCCAACTCACGGTCATTCAGGCCTGGAGACACAGAAGAGCTGAATGGAGTAAGGGGGACAGGAAGCAATGTGATTTTTGGCACACTCCAAGATGCACTGAATAAACATGACCCCATTTTGACCCTCGCTAGCTATTCCCCCTTGGGGGGCTCCTGCAGGTCCATTAGACCTGTTCAGATACTTCAGGGCTAACCTGCCCTATTTCAAACTCAATCAGCATCCCACAGGAGATCTATTATATTGCTGTACGGCTACAACACAGCCACTACACCAGAACAAGGGTCCCTATTGGTGGAGAGTGAACCCGTATACCTACAGGAAAGTCTCTGGCTCTGCTGAAGGAAAACAATTCAAGCACTAAATTGGGTTTTGATTCTCTTTTCTAACAATATCCAGCACACACACAATGGAGGCGAGGGGTGGCTCCCAGAGGATAACATGGCACAGCACTAAAAGGTTATTTTTCATCTATGCATCATAGAGTTGTGTCTAAAATCTGCCTCTGCTTCTCTGTAATGGATTCCTGTGGCTGCACTTGGCCGTCATGCCCAAGTTGCAAGTTGCATCATGAAAGCACTTGAAGAAATCAGACTTGTGTGTTTCGCTGACGTCCTCTTGTTCTGTCAAGTGTAGAAAAAAAACAGATACATGGCTTCACTATTGGACAGCCTAACCACAAAGCATCCAATGGCCACATTTGCTGGTATCACCCATGGTTAGTTAAACATGGGGGATTTTTAATGACTAATGGCCCATTGTTCAGCCCTTCACCTCCGATTCACCCCTTTGGAAGAATGGAGAACAGTCAGACAAGGATGCACCCATTTTCTATTCAACCAACCAGTAAGCAGAAAAAAGCTTTCACCATCTTGGACTTGACTAAAATGTGGACTTGAAACCTGAAAAACCCAGCTCTCACAATAAGAGCAGAAAAATTAAAAATTAAAAAGTATGATTAAAACATTGTCCCAGTGTTGCTTTCACTCCATAATGTGGTAGAACACAGCACTGTCACCTCTGCAGCTCATCCTCACATTTTCAGGCTGTAACCTACTTTTGTTTCAGAGCTGGCTGTGACTCTGCAGGCATTATCAGCTCCTTTTAACACTCGCAGCACTAGAATCAGCACTGCAGGCATTTATTTTCACATGCTGAAGAGTAATTACGGAATCTTGCAACTCATTGACGTTCCTCCTATGCCACAGTCACAGTAATTATCTATTCATGCATCACATTCCTTGGAAGAGTGTTATTGATTCCAGCTGTGATGGAAGCTCTCCGCTGCTCGGAGCAATGAAGACGACGACAACATGGCTTTTTGTTTGGTTAACATTTAAAAACTCAGAAAATAGAACAGCTTGTAGAAGATACAAAACAGACCATTATCACAAAAGAAAAATGAGATGAATTATTGCTATTTAAGTTTTGAAATTTTGAATGACCCACAGAAGTTGAATAACCCACAGAAGGGGGCACTAAATTTGTTTTTTATTTCCACTTGCTTTAAACTAAATGTTAGTTAAAAATTTTGGATGAAATAATGAATCCCCGGCAAATCTTATTGCATTTAATTTGGAGCTATGTGCATGGAGATTAAGGAAGCAGATAGGGGCTCACTGGTGGAGAAGCAGAAACAGTATTGATCTATGTGACAATTACAGCCTCGGTGTTATTGAATTATTGATAGAAGTCTATGAATATTTGTTTGCCTTATCCTTTGTGTTGGTTTAGGGCACTTTTTTTTTTTTTTTTTTTTTTTTTTGGTTTTTTTCTCCCC
>VUQS01031571.1:4429-14830 GCA_015108495.1 Heterochromis multidens | reverse complement strand
TGTTTTGTTTTCTTTCTTTACCATGGAGATGTTTAGTCTGTGACCTCCGACCAGTCTGTCTTTTGCTGTAAAGAAGGGATTTCACAAGCGTTTCTCTGTAGGAGCTCTACATACATGCTGTGAAGAGCAAACAACCGACTTGGTTAAAGGCTTGTCTCTCGGAATAGTATTTATTTAGTAGTATTTATTTATTTATTTCATATTTTATCCTTTTCATTGTTTTAACGTGTAGTAAATGTATCTAATCCACATTTGTGTCAGAAACCCCCATGTGTTTTACTGTTAGTGACCATCAGCTTACAAATATAATCAATCTAAGCGTATCATAGACCGAAATTAAGTTACTTCAGTGACATCTTACAACGACCTGCAGCTTGCAGATGTAAGCTTTCTGTGCGCAGATACTGTAAAGTAAAAACGATAGTCGGTTGTTCGGAGCACTGAAGTGAGCACTGAAGTTGAAAATCCTGAAGTTCTTATGTTTAGCAGAAGCTACTCCACTATTTCATTAAAGCCATACGTGCAGTATATTCACTCAGGTCAGGGCTTGTTCACAGTTAGATGTTGCCCTCTTGTGGCTCTTTTCTAAAACTGCACAAGTCAAGTAAAAAAAATGTAGAGAAGATTATGTGATTTTTAAAAAAAAAAAGGTATGGCACCTTGTTACATTGATACATTGAGATTAAAATACTCCAAAATATTTTTAAAAATGTCATGAACAGTGTTAGATATGAGATTGTAAAATACAGCTGCTGTTGGGCTGTAACAAGGCTACTCATGATGAAGCTTTGCAACATGTCATAGTTAATTGACATCCCTATACAATGAGGCTCTAAGGTGAGGATGTCTCAGTGTCTGCTGTCTCGACTCCTCCTCATATCTCTACTCACATCTTTGATGGGAGGGATTAAGATGTGAGGACAGGGGTTGAGGATGGCGTTTGAAGGAGTGGGCAGAGGGCATGTGTGTGTGTGTATGTGTGTGTGTGGTGGTGGTGTCACAACTCAAAACAGAAAACGTGTCTGTTTCCTACTACTAACCTCTCTGAGGAAGAAAGCTCTCCCAGATGATTTACTCCACAGCTGCCGCCAGCTCTTGATTTAACCATGATCGCATCCCTGGAGAGTTTCTTTAAGGGAACTCTGTTGACCACTCATGATGGTCCACACCCTTTGAGCTGGCTGTAGCCATCAACATGCCCAAATAGAAGCCACCAGGAAGTTGATGTCATGTTGGAAGGCCATGCGTGCTTAGGGGTGGTGAACAGGCTTGACTTACTGGATATTTTTTTGAATGTGGGATGTGTTACAACACTGCTGTAGATTTCTTTGTTCAAACAGAAACTTCTTCACACGATGCTCCTGAACTGCACCCTACATGTTTGTTAATTTAAGCTTTTACTCAAGTCCTACTGTATGGCAAGACCTGTGCACCCATGGTACTGATTTATAATATCTGTATATACATTAAGCTGTTTTGTTATGGTTTTGTCAGTTCAATTTATCATCTCTATTAAATGTTTTTGCTAGAAAATTATGAGATGCACACGTGTTTACTATGTCATTAAAGCTTTTCACATATTACTTTTATTCCATTCAGCTCATCAACTTTTTTCCTTTGCTTCCTATCCCTTTTCGTAGCTCAGTTTATATGAAAAGATCATGGCTTAACTGATGGTTTCTTCTATCATATGCCTGACTAATCCTTACAGTTACTGATGGTTAAACTGCATTCGTTTGTGGCCACATCAAGAACACGTCCTCAAAAGTACACTGCAGAAGGATGAAGATGCTTTCACCAACCTGCCATAACCTCTAAGTAGCTCATAAACATGGTTTGTGGAATTCCAGATGGATTCAAAACACAGACATCTGTGTTGCCAGAATAAACATCTTGCCCAGGATCGTGTTTTCTAAAAAACATGGCAGCCCCCACATGTTGTACAGCATTGGGAGCATTTTTTTTTTTTTTTTGTAGGGAGGCTATAAGGAGGTTATAAGCCCTCAGAAACCTTGTTAGGTCCCAGTCTTTATGTGGTGGTCAAGCAAGTGCCTGGTGACTCACTCAGCTGCTCTGTGCCACACCCAGGAAACCGAAATCCACTTAAATCATTTCAGGATTTTCTGATCGAGTATTCCCATGTGTGCACCTGGTTCTGTGTTGCTGTGACAGATGCTTACCTCTTTAGTTGATACCTTAACATTAACGCTAAACCAATACATCATGAAACTGACTCTACTATATTTGTAGCAGCGTTCTACCATAATCAGCGATTATGGAGAGTTGCCAGAGTGTGCAACATGCTGTACAGTTTCAACCCACAGAGAGGAGTGTGGCAGTGTGTTTTGCCCTTTGTGATTTACTGTTGCCTGACTTTAAGTGCTCGGTTTACTCCTTAACTACTAAGGCATCCCTAAGCATGAAACTTGTCTGCCTATTCATTGTAAAGCCATTTTGAGTCAGAGCTTGTAACTGTAAATGCTGCGACAGCACAGGAGGCTGCTAGATGTGTCACACACTGTACTGTATAAAATTCCTGCTTGCCATCTTGATTTACAGTCTTACTTACTAAAGTTTGAATTACACACAAGTGGGCTTTTCAAAACCAAATACTTTAGACACACTTGTTTAGATGCTTGCCTGCCAGATGGCAGATGCATGTTCAGTTTTTAGAAACTTCAAATAGCACACAAATAGACTGGTATGTACACAGCACACATCATGTAGATTACTTTACTGATGTTAGCAGCTGACATGAATTTTCAGACATCTTTGCTGTTCATCCAGATGCCATCGTGTTCTTGATCCAGGAAACATAATTGCAGACTTTTGTGTACACCCCAGGCTTGTTCCTCTGAGCACAGCCATGTCCCCATGACACAACTCCCTGGAGCTCTCCGTCACACACCAATGGGCCCCCGGAGTCACCCTGCAGTTAAAATAGATGATTTTTCAGTGGTTCATCCTTTTTATCATGGTGCATAAACATTTGCTGTTTTGATCTTACCTGGCAGGAGTCCTTCCCTCCTTCCAGATATCCGGCACAGATCATGTTTTCAGTGATTTGGAAAGGATAGGCATTAAAGCAGGTTTCATCACTCAGGAGAGGGACCTCCAGGCACTGCAGCTTCTGTGGGTATCTTGCTGCAAAGACACAAAAAGATCAATATCTTTATACATACCTGAGTTGACTGCCTATTCAAGCAATCTCACACAGACAGGCTGTATAACACAGTATAGCTCACAGCCCTCATCGCTGGGACGAAGATTCCCCCATCCTGAGACCTGGCACATCGTCCTGTCACTGGCACACTTTGAAGGAAGCACAGCAGGACGCACGTAGCTGTTCAGAGTGGCAGGCCGACTCAGTTTGATCAGCATTATATCGCTGTCCTGTGTGCGGGAATCGTAGTGAGGGTGGCGAATAAACTCTGCAGACATAATGTGCTGTTCAGTCCCGTCAGGTTCCCAGATGTCATGTTCTCCCAGACGAACTTCTAAATTTGAGCTGAAAAAATGAAGCCCACCTTGAAAGTTGGTTCAAGATTCAAGATTCACTTTGTTGTCATTGTAATGCAGGCAGCAAAACAACGAAATTACTTTGGCACCCCCTGACATGCAACAATGTAAAAAAAAAAAATAGCGCAAAAATGCTGAACATTTAAATATACACACGAAGATTTAAAAGATTTAAATGTACCACATGAAGATTTAAATATACACAAAGTTCCTGCACTTCTTTCCATAAAGTAATAAAAAAAAAAGACTTGATTTGAAAATTTTAAATCCATCAGTGTCATCCAGCTTCTTGTGTTTAAGTTTGCTGGTGATCGTGTGTCTTACTTTGGCTTGCAGTGTGCAGCAGAGACCACCCACTCATCAGACAGAAGAACCCCCCCACAGAAGTTGTACCCAGTGAAGAGTGACACTTGGTAGGGCACAGAGTTCTGCAGGCACTCATACCCTCCAACAATCTTGTCATCTCCTTCCAGGGCAACTGTAGTGTAAGGAGTAAAAATAAATAAGTGGCAAAATCACAAAATAATTTTATCAGTTTACTGCCATCTGTCCTTAAACACTGATGCCACTTGAGCCCCAGTCATCTATGAATTATTTTTTTATACCTGCCCCTCCAGAGAGAATCAGGAGAAGGAAAAGCTTCATGCCTTCTGTTTCTCTCACTGGCAGATCAATGTACCTTAATTCTCTTGGTTCCAGGTATTTTAGTCCCTCTTATCTCCCTTTTCTCAAGGCCACCAGAGGCATGCCTCAGACACTAAACATGTGTTACATTTCCCCAGTGATACTGTGTTTGATGTACACTATATAGGACAGAAAAACAGCAGTTCAATACGGTGAACAAAACACAAGTTAGAAAATAGCTTGGATTAGGAAACAATTTGAGTTGCATGCTTTCAATCAGAATATTCATGTTTATTTCCTTCATGTTACATTATGTTGTGTGTTCTGAATTAAAGCTCACTTTTGCCTCAATACAATTTCTTTACAGAATAGTCACCGTGACAGTGTTTGGTTTTTTTCTTTTTATAACAGGCTTATCATACAATTAAATACTTTACATGAGGTGTACTGCCTTCAAGTGACCCACAAAGTGACGTCAATGGAAGTTATGACTCCGCATGTGGGTGAAACTCATGTGGTTACAGATGCTCAAGTACCATTTTTTAACACAAAGACAGCCAAAAAATGCATTTAAAAAGAACTAAGCTAGCAATATTTAACCTTTAAATGTCATGTTTTTTCATTTAAGGTAGAATTCCAACTTTAGAAAGTTGCTGCCTGGAAAATGCAACAGGTGTGTTGTATATTTAAGGTGTGTTGCATGCAAGAAATGATGGTGTTAGTTCATAACATTTACAAATATTATATGATCAACGAAAGTGTGACACAATGTCTGCATTAATTAATTTTTTTTTTGTATGTTAGGACTGAAATGTCACTGACGATGCAAGGAGTAAAGATGTAGTAAAGATGGATGAGTTTAAATACCTGGGGTCAACCATCCAAAGCAATGAACAGTGCACAAAAGAGGTGTACAAGAGAGAGGAGGCAGGGTGGAGTGGGTGGAAATGAGTGTCAGCAGTGATTTGTGACAGAAGGATACCAGCAAGAGTGAAAGGGAAGATGCTAGTGAGACCTGCTATAATGGATGGTTTGGAGATGGTGGCACTAACAAAAAGACACGAGGCAGAGCTGGAGGTGGCAGAGTTGAAGATGCTACGAGTTTCATTGGGAATGATGCAGAGGGACAGTTCAGTTTGAGCAGTTTGGAGACAAAGAGAAAGGCAAGATTGAGATGGTTTGGGCATGTGCAGAGGGGGGATAGTGGGTATATTGGACAAAGGATGTTGAGTATGGAGCTGCAAAGCAAGAAGAAAAGAGGAAGACCACAGATAAATTTCATGGATGTGGTGAAAAGTATTGGGTGTAATGAGTACCAAAGTAATGTGATGCTGTGATCACAATGTATTGTAGTAGTGTAAAGCTGAGTGTGTGCTGACCACAGACCAGCAGCCAGAGTCTGATTTTCAACAGGTAACAAATGTGGTGATGAGCAGTCAGGCTTGCAGACTCCGTTTTTACCTGTACATGTTTCTACAGTAGATCACTGTGGCGATTGCTTTAAAGTCTCTTTGGGCTGATTTTCAACTTTGTTTGTTGTTGTTGGTTATGTGTTCATACATAGACACTAAAAGAAAGCTTGTATACATCTACTCATTAGGATACAGATTTGTTTTGGCTTGTGGGACTGAAGCCTAAGGTTTATATCTTTAACTGGTAATTATGTGGCAATGCATTTTAGGTCATTTTACAAAGTAATGTCAAAGTAATGTAACAAGTAGTGTAACTAGCTACTTTCTCCGAGGAGTAATTAAGCAACATACTGCATTATTTTTAAGAAAAGCAACAAGGAATGTGTAATACATTACTTTTATTGAGTAATGACCCCAACACTGGTATTGAAGGAGGGTATGCAGAGGGTGAGATGGAGACAGATGATCTGCTGTGGTGACCCCTAAAGGGAACAGCCAGAGGAAGAAGGACTGAAATGTCACTTTTTGATACTGAAAGTTTTTCTTTCATTGGTTCTTTTTTAGTAATGGCTATTCAAACAGCAAATTAAAGAAATAAATGTATAAAATTACTGGTAAAGTAATCCTGTCTTAAAAACTCTTCACCTACTTCCAAGGTGCTAGAGCTTTAACCTCTTGAGACTCAGTCTGTTCAGTACCTTGGGAAACTAGTGTATCATTTTAATCTGTCTGGTTTAAAGTATTTAAAAAAGCATTAATAAACCAACATTGCTAAATTATTGCTGAGTCATTATTTCACAATAGAGATATACTGAGAGATACAAGGCTCTGTTACTTATGTATGAGCGTAGGTATTTATCAGCACCAGACAGGAAAACATTGAAATGTTAGGGCCCATTTACCCAAACCCTGTGATTATACACTTAAGGTTAAAATATAACGCATTCCCATCCAGCACAGGCAAGTTCTTCACCCTGTCATTGCTATGAGGTACTCACATAGTCTGCTTCACTCCTCCTCCAACCTGTACCTTCTTTTCTTCTTTCTCTGACTGCAAACAGCTGCTTGGTTCTGCTGGTAGAGTTACTCTCCAAAGTTAAAAAGATCTCAGGCTGCTTATGAGTTCCCCCATATGAGCAGCTGTTTACCTCTTCTACATCTAGATTTCACAAGACCCACTGACAAATTTTATTACAATATCAAAAGAAGTTACAAGACTGTGAGATATCACAGCAATCCGCAGTGGTATTTATTAGACAAACCTACGTTTAATAAATGCAAAGTCGCTGATTTAACTGCTGCAAAGGTGGAAAGATCTGTGACAGTCTCACATATGATATCCAGATGTCTGTTTAGTTGCACATCTGCAAAGCAGCATTCAGGATGTGATCAGCTGGGTGAATTAAGCAATTAAGAAAGGAAAAAAGAAATTCACTCACTGCTTCTCTCTCTGCAGCCTAAGACTGTCATTGACCTCCAGTTATTTCCAACACCACAGCATCTGTTTTTCCACATTTGCTACCCTAACATTCGCTTAGATTATATGGAAAGCATAAAAACTTCCATTTATTTCACCATCTGGCACTGCCTGCATAACCACTTCCGGTTCCCCTAATCCTGTTCCACTTTACCTCAAAATACTCTCAGACGGACAAGAGAGAGCACTGTGTCAGATTTGTATGACTTAAGCAGTGCCATACTTGTTTTCTGTCAGACAGAGCTGAGGTTGATTATTCATATTCACTAGGTCTGCTGAGGGGGACCAGGCACTGCGGTTGAAAGTAGGGACGAATGTAAGGAAGTGGTTTAGGTCACTGAGGTGCAGCTTTTTTCCCTGTGTGTGGTTTATTCATGGAAAAAAAAACAACATTTCCTACCCTTATGAGCAAAAACTGTTGGCACGAGTTTTGACTTGAAAAACAAAATTCCTGACCTCTCCACACAAGTGAGACAAGGGTTTGATTTCCAGTCAGCACCGCAATAAGATCAACAAACCTTTGTGGTTGCAGGACACAGAAGATTCCCACCGTTTGTGACTTTATGGCAGTGTAACAGGAGTGTAGAAGTTTCAACACATATGTTCCCCTGTGAAAGGAGTCGGGGATTTACACATTCATTTTTAGAGTTTAGAAATGCTGCAAGGTCACACTGTTTTGCACTCAAAAGCAAAATACTGGGTGTATTACAGTGACGCTGGAAGCTGCAGTATGTCATTAGTACTTCACTGTCCCACACACAAAGGCTCACACATACACAGACGGGGAAATATACATGCATAAATGTACATATATGTTTGTTGTGCCTTCCAGGTTGCCCCCAGCTGCTGTATTAAATAATAACACCCAAACTTCAACAGTGTGTATCACACTCTGCTAAATCTAAATTCTCTTTAAACCTCCACTGGTTGTTTTACACACCCAAATTGGTATTTGTGTGGCATACACATAATTACAGGTTTGGTTGGTAAATCAAGCCTTGGGCTCTGAAAGCTTCCCTCAAACTATAGCCTTGAGATAGCTATTAATATCCCCTACAGACTCTAGCAAAATGCTTTGCCTTGAAGTTCTGTAACAAGACAGCACAGCAGAAAAATGAAAAACACACATTTTAGCAGAAAAATAGTGGATGTATTGCTCAAGAGAACTGTGACAAAATTAAACACTGTCTAGACTTTAGCTAAAACAGGCATGCAATTTAGTTTGGAGCCGAACAGTACAATGTAGTTTTTAAGAGCGATGAAGAAATTGATTAGGTCAGTGTATTTTAAACTGTTTCCTGTAGCTGATGGAATGTGTTTGGTCCAAGTGTCAGATATCGCTCACTGGGGAAATTTTTCACATGCTAAATATTTATATACTCTCCAAGAAAAAGACAAAAAGAAAAGAAAACAGACTCATGAGTACTGCTACACACTCAAATCAGGGTGTTGTTCTGAACACACGCAGAGACTGAGAGCACATATATGGTCACATATACAGACATGTAGTGTTTCTTCCTCCCTCTGTCCCTCCCACAACTGTCTTTCATTTCTTCCTCCCCCTCACATCTGGACTGCTGGCAGGACCCAGTTCCTGTGTGATGTGTGTGCATTAGTGGGGGACCTAGTTTCTGGGTTGGGCAGGTTCTAGCAGAAGCTTGTGAATCTGATCAGTTCAAGATTTAAACCTCATTGTACTTTACTGTGAGAACAAGTTCAATTATAGCCACCACCATCTATTTTGACGTTTTCCTGAATTATTACTATCATCAGAATTTGACTTACCTCCTCTTTTGGTGTTGCAAATATTTCTTTTCGCGATGAATATTTTGCCAGAGTATTTTAGACTGATTGAGAGGATTAAAATCCACTAGCAGCTAATTTAGAAAACAGTATAGCCATTTACATGCATTTAAATGGGAGTCTTAAACCAGCTGTGTTCAGACTGCTGCAAGTTTAGTGTAAAGGGGAAGAGACACGGATCAAGGAAAAAGTATTCATGCTCATGCTGTATACAATAAACTCTTAACCGTGAAACACAGATGTAGAAATGTGTGGATAGTGGGGTAGCAAAACCAAGAGTACAGGGAGCCCATGTGGGAGGAAATATGAGCATGAAGTTAAACTCAGATGAAGCATTTTTCCCCCCAATGAAAGGTAGGGCTTTACTCTGGGGATGTGAGACTGATTTTCATTGTCTCTGCTTTCCATCATCTTGAACATATTATATTTTGACTGTTCTGTCTATTCCTGTTCTTCGTGAAACTTGGTTAATTAGACATTGTTATCATATAGTTTGATGCTTCAAATGTGGTTGATTTAAGCAAAGAAAATAAAGTTAACTGATTTAAACAGTCAAAAATGGATTTTAGAAGAACTCTCAGTTCTTGACTGGGAAGCTCAGGAAGCATGTTAAGTGCAAAAAAAAAAACAAAAACAAAAAAACGTGAAGTGTAAAGAAGAGGAATGTGCCAGGTAGATGTAATAGATGAAATTGCTCAGAATTACAGTTTAGGTTTGCTCTAGGGTAGTTATATGAATTCCTCTTTGTTTAAGGCATGTGATCAAGTCTATAGTTGATTGCAGGTCCCATTCTTTCAAATTCCTTTACTCCTGCTCCTTTTAGCATATACAGTAAATGTAAAATGCCTCAGAAATGCATGGATTTCCAACATGAGTGACCAGAAACATCCCATCACATCCATCATAACTTCGCAGTCCATGTAAAATCTACAGTTCAACAAACTGCAGTCTATTTAATAAGTCAGCTTGCTCAAACTTTCAGCTTATTTGATGCTAACAAGTTTACAATTGAAATCTTGTTTGTAATCCACAGCAGCAGCACAGTTACTGACGGATGCTGCTCTGACATGTAGTGCAGGCTGGAGATCGAACGCATATACCTACATGCAAAGATGTCGAGTCAGTCAACAACACAGAGCAATTACACTTAACCTCAAGCAAACATGAGCTCAACCCACGCAGAGAAAAACACATTACGCAGCAGGAGCCTAGGTGGGCGTATGAGAAGTCGAGTCTGCACTCCTTCTCAGGTAGTCATTTCAACAACCCACAATTTATGCATTTAGTTGTTTGGTTACTCAAGGTTTTCACTTTTGGAGTTTCCCGAAGGACTAAGGCTTCATCATAGAGCATTTGAAGAAAATCTTGCCTAGGCAGGAGTTTCTGCATCAGATTTCAGTGAAGCACTAGAACAGTTCTTGGAGATTTGAGCATCATTTTCACTGTCAGATATGTGTCACGAATGTTTGCAGGCAACACACTTAAACAGCATCTTTACTCTGTGTGCACAGATTTAATAAAGACATCCACTGACAGACTGCTTATTTAGGACGCTGTATTAAAATA